>JBBPBR010000587.1:0-23780 GCA_037974775.1 Cicer pinnatifidum | reverse complement strand
AACTTATTGGATGCACAAGATTGGTTAAAAACCCTAATTGGACAAGAATAAGAATAGGGAGGACGAAAATGACCTAAATGTTCATCCAATGACACAAACACACATATTGGATGCCCAAGATTGCTTAAAACCCTAATTGGACAAGAATAAGACTAGGGAGGACGAAAATGACCTAAATGATCATCCAATGACACAAATGAACTTATTGGATGCACAAGATTGGTTAAAAACCCAAATTGGACAAGAATAAGCCTAGGGAGAACGAAAATGACCTAAATGTTCATCCAATGACACAAATGAACTTATTGGATGCACAAGATTGGTTAAAAACCCTAATTGGACAAGAATAAGCCTAGGGAGGACGAAAATGACCTAAATGTTCGTCCGATGACACAAATACACCTATTGGATGCCCAAGATTGCATAAAAACCCTAATTGGACAAGAATAATACTAGGGAGGACGAAAATGACCAAAATGTTCCTCCAATGACACAAATGAACTTATTGGATGCGCAAGGTTTGTTAAAAACCGTAATTGGACAAGAATAAGCCTAGGGAGGACGAAAATGACCTAAATGTTCAACCAATGACACAATTGAACTTATTGGATGCACAAGGTTGGTTAAAAACCCTAATTGGACAAGAATAAGCCTAGGGAGGACGAAAATGACCTAAATGTTCATCCAATGACACAAATGAACTTATTGGATGCACAAGATTGGTTAAAAACCCTAATTGGACAAGAATAAGCCTAGGGAGGACGAAAATGACCTAAATGTTCATCTAATGACACAAATACACCTATTGGATGCACAAGATTGGTTAAAAACCCTAATTGCACAAAAATAAGCCTAGGGAGGACGAAAATGACCTAAATGTTCATCCAATGACACAAACACACCTATTGGATGCACAAGATTGGTTAAAAACCCTAATTGCAAAAAAATAAGCCTAGGGAGGACGAAAATGACCTAAATGTTCATCCAATGACACAAATGAACTTACTGGATGCACAAGATTGCTTAAAAACCCTAATTGGACAAGAATAAGCCTAGGGAGGACGAAAATGACCTAAATGTTCATCCAATGACACAAATGAACTTATTGGATGCACAAGATTGCTTAAAAACCCTAATTTGACAAGAATAAGCCTAGGGTGGACGAAAATGACCTAAATGTATATCCAATGACACAAATGAACTTATTGGATGCACAAGATTGGTTAAAAACCCTAATTGGACAAGAATAAGCCTAGGGAGGACGAAAATGACCTAAATGTTCATCCAATGACACAAACACACCTATTGGATGCACAAGATTGGTTAGAAACCCTAATTGGACAAGAATAAGCCTAGGAAGGACGAAAATGACCTAAATGTTAATCCAATGACACAAATGAACTTATTGGATGCACAAGATTGCTTAACACCCTAATTGGACAAGAATAAGACTAGGGAGGACGAAAATGACCTAAATGTTCATCCAATGACACAAATGAACTTATTGGATGCACAAGATTGCTTAAAACCCTAATTGGACAAGAATAAGACTAGGGTGGACGAAAATGACCTAAATGTTCATCCAATGACACAAATGAACTTATTGGATGCACAAGATTGGTTAAAAACCCTAATTGGACAAGAATAAGCCTAGGGAGGACGAAAATGACCTAAATGTTCATCCAATGACACAAACACACCTATTGGATGCACAAGATTGGTTAGAAACCCTAATTGAACAAGAATAAGCCTAGGGAGGACGAAAATGACTTAAATCTTAATCCAATGACACAAATGAACTTATTGGATGCACAAGATTGCTTTAAACCCTAATTGGACAAGAATAAGACTAGGGAGGATGAGAATGACATAAATGTTCATCAAATGACACAAACACACCTATTGGATGCAAAAGATTGGTTAAAAACCCTAATTGGACAACAATAAGCCTAGGGAGGATGAAAATGACCTAAATGTTCATCTAATGACACAAACACACCTATTGGATGCACAAAATTGGTTAAAAACCCTAATTGCACAAAACTAAGCCTAGTGAGGACGAAAATAACCTAAAGGTTCATCCAATGGCACAAATGAACTTATTGGATGCACAAGATTGCTTAAAACCCTAATTGGACAAGAATAAGACTAGGGAGGACGAAAATGACCTAAATGTTCATCCAATGACACAAACACACCTATTGGATGCACAAGATTGGTTAGAAACCCTAATTGAACAAGAATAAGCCTAGGGAGGACGAAAATGACCTAAATGTTCATCCAATGACACAAATGAACTTATTGGATGCACAAGATTGCTTAAAAACACTAATTGGACAAGAATAAGCCTAGGGAGGACGAAAATGACCTAAATGTTCATCCAATGACACAAATGAACTTATTGGATGCACAAGATTGGTTAAAAACCCTAATTGGACAAGAATAAGCCTAGGGAGGACGAAAATGACCTAAATGTTCATCCAATGACACAAACACACCTATTGGATGCACAAGATTGGTTAGAAACCCTAATTGAACAAGAATAAGACTAGGGAGGACGAAAATGACTTAAATCTTAATCCAATGACACAAATGAACTTATTGGATGCACAAGATTGCTTTAAACCCTAATTGGACAAGAATAAGACTAGGGAGGATGAGAATGACATAAATGTTCATCAAATGACACAAACACACCTATTGGATGCACAAGATTGGTTAAAAACCCTAATTGGACAACAATAAGCCTAGGGAGGATGAAAATGACCTAAATGTTCATCTAATGACACAAACACACCTATTGGATGCACAAAATTGGTTAAAAACCCTAATTGCACAAAACTAAGCCTAGTGAGGACGAAAATAACCTAAATGTTCATCCAATGGCACAAATGAACTTATTGGATGCACAAGATTGCTTAAAACCCTAATTGGACAAGAATAAGACTAGGGAGGACGAAAATGACCTAAATGTTCATCCAATGACACAAACACACCTATTGGATGCACAAGATTGGTAAGAAACCCTAATTGGAAAAGAATAAGCATAGGGAGGACGAAAATGACCTAAATGTTCATCCAATGACACAAATGAACTTATTGGATGCACAAGATTGGTTAAAAACCCTAATTGGACAAGAATAAGCCTTGGGAGGACGAAAATGACCTAAATGTTCATCCAATGACACAAATGAACTTATTAGATGCACAAGATTGGTTAAAAACCCTAATTAGACAAGAATAAGCCTAGGGTGGACGAAAATGACCTAAATGTTCATCCAATGACACAAATGAACTTATTGGATGCACAAGATTGGTTAAAAACCCTAATTGGACAAGAATAAGCCTAGGGAGGACGAAAATGACCTAAATGTTCATCCAATGACACAAACACACCTATTGGATGCACAAGATTGCATAAAAACCCTAATTGGACAAGAATAAGACTAGGGAGGACGAACTTGACCTAAATGTTCATCCAATGACACAAATGAACTTATTGGATGCACAAGATTGGTTAAAAACCCTAATTGGACAAGAATAAGCCTAGGGAGGACGAAAATGACCTAAATGTTCATCCAATGACACAAATGAACTAATTGGATGCACAAGATTGGTTAAAAACCCTAATTGGACAAGAATAAGCCTAGGGAGGACGAAAATGACCTAAATGTTCATCCAATGACACAAATGAACTTATTGGATGCACAAGATTGGTTAGAAACCCTAATTGGACAAGTATAAGCCTAGAGAGGACGAAAATGACCTAAATGTTCATCCAATGACACAAATGAACTTATTGGATGCACAAGATTGCTTATAAACCCTAATTGGACAAGAATAAGCCTAGGGAGGACGAAAATGACCTAAATGTTCATCCAACGACACAAATGAACTTATTGGATGCGCAAGATTGGTTAGAAACCCTAATTGGACAAGAATAATTCTAGGGAGGATGAAAATGACCTAAATGTTCATCCAATGACACAAATGAACTTATTGGATGCACAAGATTGGTTAAAAACCCTAATTGGACAAGAATAAGCCTAGGGAGGACGAAAATGACCTAAATGTTCATCCAATGACACAAATGAACTTATTGGATGCACAAGATTGGTTAGAAACCCTAATTGGACAAGAATAAGCCTAGAGAGGACGAAAATGACCTAAATGTTCATCCAATGACACAAATGAACTTATTGGATGCAGAAGATTGCTTATAAACCCTAATTGGACAAGAATAAGCCTAGGGAGGACGAAAATGACCTAAATGTTCATCCAACGACACAAATGAACTTATTGGATGCGCAAGATTGGTTAGGAACCCTAATTGGACAAGAATAATTCTAGGGAGGACGAAAATGACCTAAATGTTCATCCAATGACACAAATGAACTTATTGGATGCACAAGATTGGTTAAAAACCCTAATTGGACAAGAATAAGCCTAGGGAGGACGAAAATGACCTAAATGTTCATCCAATGACACAAATGAACTTATTGGATGCACAAGATTGGTTAGAAACCCTAATTGGACAAGTATAAGCCTAGGGAGGACGAAAATGACCTAAATGTTCATCAAATGACTAAACACACCTATTGGAAGCACAAGATTGGTTAGAAACCCAAATTGGACAAGAATAAGCCTAGGGAGGACGAAAATGACCTAAATGTTCACCCAATGACACAAATGAACTTATTGGATGCACAAGATTGGTTAAAAACCCTAATTGGACAAGAATAAGCCTAGGGAGGACGAAAATGACCTAAATGTTCATCCAATGACACAAACACACCTATTGGATGCACAAGATTGGTTAAACACCCTAATTGGACAAGAATAAGCATAGGGAGGACGAAAATGACCTAAATGTTCATCAAATGACACAAACACACCTATTGGATGCACCAGATTGGTTAGAATCCCTAATTGGAAAAGAATATGCCTTGGGAGGACGAAAATGACCTAAATGTTCATCCAATGACACAAATGAACTTATTGGATGCACAAGATTGGTTAAAAACCCTAATTGGACAAGAATAAGCCTAGGGAGGACGAAAATGACCTAAATGTTCATCCAATGACACAAACACACCTATTGGATGCACAAGATTGGTTAGAAACCCTAATTGGACAAGAATATGCCTTGGGAGGACGAAAATGACCTAAATGTTCATCCAATGACACAAATGAAGTTATGGGATGCACAAGATTGGTTAAAAACCCTAATTCGACAAGAATAAGGCTAGGGGGATCGAAAATGACCTAAATGTTCATCCAATGACACAAACACACCTATTGGATGCACAAGATTGGTTAATAACCCTAATTGGACAAGAATAAGCCTAGGGAGGACGAAAATGACCTAAATGTTCATCCAATGACACAAATGAACTTATTGGATGCACAAGATTGGTTAAAAACCCTAATTGGACAAGAATAAGCCTAGGGAGGACGAAAATGACCTAAATGTTCATCCAATGACACAAACACACCTATTGGAAGCACAAGATTGGTTAGAAACCCTAATTGGACAAGAATAAGCCTTAGGAGGACGAAAATGACCTAAATGTACATCCAATGACACAAATGAACTTATTGGATGCACAAGATTGGTTAAAAACCCTAATTGGACAAGAATAAGCCTAGGGAGGACGAAAATGACCTAAATGTTCATCCAATGACACAAACACACCTATTGGATGCACAAGATTGTTTAGAAACCCTAATTGGACAAGAATAAGCCTAGGGAGGACGAAAATGACCTAAATGTTAATCCAATGACACAAATGAACTTATTGGATGCACAAGATTGGTTAAAAACCCTAATTGGACAAGAATAAGCCTAGGGAGGACGAAAATAACCTAAATGTTCATCAAATGACTAAACACACCAATTGGATGCACAAGATTGGTTATAAACCCTAATTGGACAAGAATAAGCCTAGGGAGGACGAAAATGACCTAACTATTCATCCAATGACACAAATGAACTTATTGGATGCACAAGATTGGTTAAAAACCCTAATTGGACAAGAATAAGCCTAGGGAGGACGAAAATGACCTAAATGTTCATCCAATGACACAAACACACCTATTGGATGCACAAGATTGGTTAAAAACCCTAATTGGACAAGAATAAGCATAGGGAGGACGAAAATGACCTAAATGTTCTTCCAATGACACAAACACACCTATTGGATGCACAAGATTGGTTAAAAACACTAATTGGACAAGAATAAGCCTAGGGAGGACGAAAATGACCTAAATGTTCATCAAATGACTAAACACACCTATTGGATGCACAAGATTGGTTAAAAACCCTAATTGGACAAGAATAAGCATAGGGAGGACGAAAATGACCTAAATGTTCATCCAATGACACAAATGAACTTAGTGGATGCACAAGATTGGTTAAAAACCCTAATTGGTCAAGAATAAGCCTTGGGAGGTCGAAAATGACCTAAATGTTCATCCAATGACACAAATGAACTTATTGGATGCACAAGATTGGTTAAAAACCCTAATTGGACAAGAATAAGCCTAGGGAGGACGAAAATGACCTAAATGTTCATCCAATGACACAAACACACCTATTGGATGCACAAGATTGTTTAGAAACCCTAATTGGACAAGAATAAGCCTTGGGAGGACGAAAATGACCTAAATGTTCACCCAATGACACAAATGAACTTATTGGATGCTCAAGATTGGTTAAAAACCCTAATTGGAGAAGAATAAGCCTAGGGAGGACGAAAATGACCTAAATGTTCATCCAATGACCCAAACACACCTATTGGATGCACAAGATTGGTTCAAAACCCTAATTGGACAAGAATAAGCCTAGGGAGGACGAAAATGACCTAAATGTTCATCCAATGACACAAATGAACTTATTGGATGCACAAGATTGGTTAAAAACCCTAATTGGACAAGAATAAGCCTATGGAGGACGAAAATGACCTAAATGTTCATCCAATGACACAAACACACCTATTGGATGCACAAGATTGGTTAGAAACCCTAATTGGACAAGAATAACCCTATGAAGGACGAAAATGACCTAAATGTTAATCCAATGACACAAATGAACTTATTGGATGCACAAGATTGGTTAAAAACCCTAATTGGACAAGAATAAGCCTAGGGAGGACGAAAATGACCTAAATGTTCATCCAATGACACAAATGAACTTATTGGATGCACAAGATTGGTTAGAAACCCAAATTGGACAAGAATAAGCCTTGGGAGGACGAAAATGACCTAAATGTTCATCCAATGACACAAATGAACTTATTGGATGCATAAGATTGGTTAAGAACCCTAATTGCACAAGAATAAGCCTAGGGAGGACGAAAATGACCTAAATGTTAATCCAATGACACAAATGAACTTATTGGATGCACAAGATTGGTTAAAAACCCTAATTGGACAAGAATAAGCCTAGGGAGGACGAAAATAACCTAAATGTTCATCAAATGACTAAACACACCTATTGGATGCACAAGATTGGTTAGAAACCCTAATTGGACAACAATAAGCCTAGATAGGACGAAAATGACCTAAATGTTCACCCAATGACACAAATGAACTTATTGGATGCACAAGATTGGTTAAAAACCCTAATTGGACAAGAATAAGCCTAGGGAGGACGAAAATGACCTAAATGTTCATCCAATGACACAAACACACCTATTGGATGCACAAGATTGGTTAAAAACCCTAATTGGACAAGAATAAGCATAGGGAGGACGAAAATGACCTAAATGTTCAACCAATGACACAAACACACCTGTTGGATGCACAAGATTGGTTAGAAACCCTAATTGGACAAGAATAAGCCTAGGGAGGACGAAAATGACCTAAATATTCATCCAATGACACAAATGAACTTATTGGATGCACAAGATTGCTTAAAACCCTAATTGGACAAGAATAAGACTAGGGAGGACGAAAATGACCTAAATGTTCATCCAATGGCACAAACACACCTATTGGATGCACAAGATTGGTTAGAAACCCTAATTGGGCAAGAATAAGCCTTGGGAGGACGAAAATGACCTAAATGTTCATCCGATGACACAAATGAACTTATTGGATGCACAAGATTGGTTAAAAACCCTAATTGGACAAGAATAAGCCTAGGGAGGACGAAAATGACCTAAATGTTCATCCAATGACACAAACACACCTATTGGATGCACAAGATTGGTTAGAAACCCTAATTGGACAAGAATAAGCCTAGGGAGGACGAAAATGACCTAAATGTTAATCCAATGACACAAATGAACTTATTGGATGCACAAGATTGCTTAAAACCCTGATTTGACAAGAATAAGACTAGGGAGGACGAAAATGACCTAAATGTTCATCCAATGACACAAATGAACTTATTGGATGCACAAGATTGCTTAAAACCCTAATTGGACAAGAATAAGACTAGGGAAGACAAAAATGACCTAAATGTTCATCCAATGACACAAACACACCTATTGGATGCACAAGATTGGTTAGAAACCCTAATTGGACAAGAATAAGCCTTGGGAGGACGAAAATGACCTAAATGTTAATCCAATGACACAAATGAACTTATTGGATGCACAAGATTGGTTAAAAACCCTAATTGGACAAGAATAAGCCTAGGGAGGACGAAAATGACCTAAATGTTCATCCAATGACACAAACACACCTATTGGATGCACAAGATTGGTTAAAAACCCTAATTGGACAAAAATAAGCCTAGGGAGGACGAAAATGACCTAAATGTTCATCTAATGACACAAATACACCTATTGGATGCACAAGATTGGTTAAAAACCCTAATTGCACAAAAATAAGCCTAGGGAGGACGAAAATGACCTAAATGTTCATCCAATGACACAAACACACCTATTGGATGCACAAGATTGGTTAAAAACCCTAATTGCAAAAAAATAAGCCTAGGGAGGACGAAAATGACCTAAATGTTCATCCAATGACACAAATGAACTTACTAGATGCACAAGATTGCTTAAAAACCCTAATTGGACATGAATAAGCCTAGGGAGGACGAAAATGACCTAAATGTTCATCCAATGACACAAATGAACTTATTGGATGCACAAGATTGGTTAAAAACCCTAATTGGACAAGAATAAGCCTAGGGAGGACGAAAATGACCTAAATGTTCATCCAATGACACAAACACACCTATTGGACGCACAAGATTGGTTAAAAACCCTAACTGGACAAGAATAAGCCTAGGGAGAACGAAAATGACTTAAATCTTAATCCAATGACACAAATGAACTTATTGGATGCACAAGATTGCTTAAAACCCTAATTGGACAAGAATAAGCCTTGGGAGGTCGAAAATGACCTAAATGTTCATCGAATGACACAAATGAACTTATTGGATGCACAAGATTGCTTAAAAACCCTAATTGGACAAGAATAAGCCTAGGGAAGACGAAAATGACCTAAATGTTCATCCAATGACACAAATACACCTATCGGATGCACAAGATTGGTCAGAAACCCTAATTGGACAAGAATAAGCCAAGGTAGGACGAAAATGACCTAAATGTTCATCCAATGACACAAACACACCTATTGGATGCACATGATTGGTTAAAAACCCTAATTGCACAAAACTAAGCCTAGTGAGGACGAAAATAACCTAAATGTTCATCCAATGACACAAATGAACTTATTGGATGCACAAGGCTGCTTAAAACCCTAATTGGACAAGAATAAGACTAGGGAGGACGAAAATGACCTAAATGTTCATCCAATGACACAAACACACCTATTGGATGCACTAGATTGGTTAGAAACCCTAATTGAACAAGAATAAGCCTAGGGAGGACCAAAATGACCTAAATGTTCATCCAATGAAACAAATGAACTTATTGGATTCACAAGATTGCTTAAAAACCCTAATTGGACAAGAATAAGCATAGGGAGGACGAAAATAACCTAAATGTTCATCCAATGACACAAATGAACTTATTGGATGCACAAGAATGGTTAAAAACCCTAATTGGACAAGAATAAGCCTTGGGAGGACGAAAATGACCTAAATGTTCATCCAATGACACAAATGAACCTATTGGATGCACAAGATTGGTTAAAAAGCCTAATTGGACAAGAATAACCCTAGGGAGGACGAAAATGACCTAAATGTTCATCCAATGAAACAAATGAACTTATTGGATTCACAAGATTGCTTAAAAACCCTAATTGGACAAGAATAAGCCTAGGGTGGACGAAAATGACTTAAATGTTCATCCAATGACACAAATAAACTTATTGGATGCACAATATTGCTTAAAACTCTAATTGGACAAGAATAAGCCTTGGGAGGACGAAAATGACCTAAATGTTCATCAAATGACACAAACACACCTATTGGATGCACAAGATTGCTTAAAAACCCTAATTGGACAAGAATAAGCCTAGGGAGGACGAAAATGACCTAAATGTTCATCCAATGACACAAATACACCTATTGGATGCACAAGATTGGTTAGAAACCCTAATTGGACAAGAATAAGCCTAGGTAGGACGAAAATGACCTAAATGTTCATCCAATGATACAAACACACCTATTGGATGCATAAGATTGGCTTAAAACCCTAATTGGACAAGAATAAGCCTAGGTAGGACGAAAATGAACTAAATGTTCATCCAATGACACAAACACACCTATTGGATGCACAAGATTGGTTAAAAACCCTTATTGGACAAGAATAAGCCTAGGGAGGACGAAAATGACCGAAATGTTCATCCAATGACACAAATGAACTTATTGGATGCACAAGATTGGTTAGAAACCCTAATTGGACAAGAATAAGCCTAGGGAGGACGAAAATGACCTAAATGTTCATCCAATAACACAAATGAACTTATTGGATGCACAAGATTGGTTAAAAACCCTAATTGGACAAGAATAAGCCTAGGGAGGACGAAAATGACCTAAATGTTCATCCAATGACACAAATGAAATTATTGGATGCACAAGATTGGTTAGAAACCCTAATTGGACAAGAATAAGCCTAGGGAGGACGAAAATGACTTAAATCTTAATCCAATGACACAAATGAACTTATTGGATGCACAAGATTGCTTAAAACCCTAATTGGATAAGAATAAGCCTTGGGAGGTCGAAAATGACCTAAATGTTCATCGAATGACACAAACACACCTATTGGATGCACAAGATTGGCTTAAAACCCTAATTCGACAAAGAATAAGACTAGAGAGGACGAAAATGACCTAAATGTTCATCCAATGACACAAACACACCTATTGGATGCACAAGATTGGTTAAAAACCCTAATTGGACAAGAATAAGCCTAGGGAGGACGAAAATGACCTAAATGTTCATCCAATGACACAAATGAACTTATTGGATGCACAAGATTGCTTAAAAACCCTAATTAGAAAAGAATAAGCCTAGGGAGGACGAAAATGACCTAAATGTTCATCCAATGACACAAATACACCTATTGGATGCACAAGATTGGTTAGAAACCCTAATTGGACAAGAATAAGCCTAGGGAGGATGAAAATGACCTAAATGTTCATCTAATGACACAAACACACCTATTGGATGCACAAGATTGGTTAAAAACCCTAATTGCACAAAACTAAGCCTAGTGAGGACGAAAATAACCTAAATGTTCATCCAATGACACAAACACACCTATTGGATGCACAAGATTGGTTAGAAACCCTAATTGAACAAGAATAAGCCTAGGGAGGACCAAAATGACCTAAATGTTCATCCAATGAAACAAATGAACTTATTGGATTCACAAGATTGCTTAAAACCCTAATTGGATAAGAATAAGCCTTCAGAGGACGAAAATGACCTAAATGTTCATCAAATGACACAAACACACCTATTGGATGCACAAGATTGGCTTAAAACCCTAATTGGACAAGAATAAGACTAGGGAGGACGAAAATGACCTAAATGTTCATCCAATGACACAAACACACCTATTGGATGCACAAGATTGGTTAAAAACCCTAATTGGACAACAATAAGCCTAGGGAGGATGAAAATGTCCTAAATGTTCATCTAATGACACAAACACACCTATTGGATGCACAAGATTGGTTAAAAACCCTAATTGCACAAAACTAAGCCTAGTGAGGACGAAAATGACTTAAATCTTAATCCAATGACACAAATGAACTTATTGGATGCACAAGATTGGTTAGAAACCCTAATTGGACAAGAATAACCCAAGGGAGGACGAAAATGACCTAAATGTTCATCCAATGACACAAATGAACTTATTGGATGCACAAGATTGCTTAAAACCCTAATTGGATAAGAATAAGCCTTGGGAGGTCGAAAATGACCTAAATGTTCATCGAATGACACAAACACACCTATTGGATGCACAAGATTGGCTTAAAACCCTAATTCGAATAGAATAAGACTAGAGAGGACGAAAATGACCTAAATGTTCATCCAATGACACAAACACACCTATTGGATGCACAAGATTGGTTAAAAACCCTAATTGGACAACAATAAGCCTAGGGAGGACGAAAATGACCTAAATGTTCATCTAATGACACAAATACACCTATTGGATGCACAAGATTGGTTAAAAACCCTAATTGCACAAAAATAAGCCTAGGGAGGACGAAAATGACCTAAATGTTCATCCAATGACACAAACACACCTATTGGATGCACAAGATTGGTTAAAAACCCTAATTGCAAAAAAATAAGCCTAGGGAGGACGAAAATGACCTAAATGTTCATCCAATGACACAAATGAACTTACTGGATGCACAAGATTGCTTAAAAACCCTAATTGGACATGAATAAGCCTAGGGAGGACGAAAATGACCTAAATGTTCATCCAATGACACAAATGAACTTATTGGATGCACAAGATTGCTTAAAAACCCTAATTGGACAAGAATAAGCCTAGGGAGGACGAAAATGACCTAAATGTTCATCCAATGACACAAACACACCTATTGGACGCACAAGATTGGTTAAAAACCCTAACTGGACAAGAATAAGCCTAGGGAGAACGAAAATGACTTAAATCTTAATCCAATGACACAAATGAACTTATTGGATGCACAAGATTGCTTAAAACCCTAATTGGACAAGAATAAGCCTTGGGAGGTCGAAAATGACCTAAATGTTCATCGAATGACACAAATGAACTTATTGGATGCACAAGATTGCTTAAAAACCCTAATTGGACAAGAATAAGCCTAGGGAGGACGAAAATGACCTAAATGTTCATCCAATGACACAAATACACCTATTGGATGCACAAGATTGGTTAGAAACCCTAATTGGACAAGAATAAGCCTAGGTAGGAAGAAAATGACCTAAATGTTCATCCAATGACACAAACACACCTATTGGATGCACAAGATTGGTTTAAAACCATAATTGGACAAAAATAAGCCAAGGGAGGACGAAAATGACCTAAATGTTCATCCAATGACACAAATGAACTTATTGGATGCACAAGATTGCTTAAAAACCCTAATTAGACAAGAATAAGCCTAGGGAGGACGAAAATGACCTAAATGTTCATCCAATGACACAAACACACCTATTGGATGCACAAGATTGGTTAGAAACCCTAATTGGACAAGAAAAAGCCTAGGGAAAACGAAAATGACCTAAATGTTCATCCAATGACACAAACACACCTATTGGATGCACAAGATTGGTTAAAAACCCTAATTGGACAAGAATAAGCCTAGGACCAAAATGACCTAAATGTTCATCCAATGACACAAACACACCTATTGGATGCACAAGATTGGTTAAAAACAGTAATTGGACAAGAATAAGCCTAGGGAGGACGAAAATGACCTAAATGTTCATCCAATGACACAAATGTACTTATTGGATGCACAAGATTGGTTAAAAACCCTAATTGGACAAGAATAAGCCTGGGGTGGACGAAAATGACCTAAATGTTCATCCAATTACACAAATGAACTTATTGGATGCACAAGATTGCTTAAAAACCCTAATTAGACAAGAATAAGCCTAGGGAGGACGAAAATGACCTAAATGTTCATCCAATGACACAAACACACCTATTGGATGCACAAGATTGGTTAGAAACCCTAATTGGACAAGAATAAGCCTAGGGAAAACGAAAATGACCTAAATGTTCATCCAATGACACAAACACACCTATTGGATGCACAAGATTGGTTAAAAACCCTAATTGGACAAGAAAAAGCCTAGAGAGGACCAAAATGACCTAAATGTTCATCCAATGACACAAACACATCTATTGGATGCACAAGATTGGTTAGAAACCCTAATTGGACAAGAATAAGCCTAGGGAGGACGAAAATGACCTAAATGTTCATCCAATGACACAAATGAACTTATTGGATGCACAAGATTGCTTAAAAACCCTAATTAGACAAGAATAAGGCTAGGGAGGACGAAAATGACCTAAATGATCATCCAATGACACAAATACACCTATTGGATGCACAAGATTGGTTAGAAACCCTAATTGGACAAGAATAAGCCTAGGGAGGACGAAAATGACCTAAATGTTCATCCAATGACACAAACACACCTATTGGATGCACAAGATTGGTTAAAAACCCTAATTGGACAAGAATAAGCCTAGGGAGGACGAAAATGACCTAAATGTTCATCCAATGACACAAATACACCTATTGGATGCACAAGATTGGTTAGAAACCCTAATTGGACAAGAATAAGCCTAGGGAGGACGAAAATGACCTAAATGTTCATCCAATGACACAAACACACCTATTGGATGCACAAGATTGGTTAAAAACCCTTAATGGACAAGAATAAGCCTAGGGTGGACGAAAATGACCTAAATGTTTATCCAATGACACAAATGAACTTATTGGATGCACAAGATTTGTTAAAAACCCTAATTGGACAAGAATAAGCCTAGGGAGGACGAAAATGACCTAAATGTTCATCCAATGACACAAATGAACTTATTGGATGCATAAGATTGGTTAAAAACCCTAATTGGACAAGAATAAGCCTAGAGTGGACGAAAATGACCTAAGTGTTCATCCAATGACACAAATGAACTTATTGGATGCACATGATTGGTTAAAAACCCTAATTGGACAAGAATAAGCCTAGGGAGGACAAAAATGACCTAAATGTTAATCCAATGACACAAATGAACTTATTGGATGCACAAGATTGCTTAAAACCATAGTTGGACAAGAATAAGCCTAGGGAGGACGAAAATGACCTAAATGTTCATCCAATGACACAAACACACCTATTGGATGCACAAGATTGGTTAAAAACCCTAATTGGACAAGAATAAGCCTAGGGAGGACGAAAATGACCTAAATGTTCATCCAATGACACAAATGAACTTATTGGATGCATAAGATTGGTTAAAAACCCTAATTGGACAAAAATAAGCCTAGGGTGGACAAAAATGACCTTAGTGTTCATCCAATGACACAAATGAACTTATTGGATGCACATGATTGGTTAAAAACCCTAATTGGACAAGAATAAGCCTAGGGAGGACAAAAATGACCTAAATGTTAATCCAATGACACAAATGAACTTATTGGATGCACAAGATTGCTTAAAACCCTAGTTGGACAAGAATAAGCCTAGGGAGGACGAAAATGACCTAAATGTTCATCCAATGACACAAACACACCTATTGGATGCACAAGATTGGTTAAAAACCCTAATTGGACAAGAATAAGCCTAGGGAGGACGAAAATGACCTAAATGATCATCCAATGACACAAACACACCTATTGAATGCACAAGATTGGTTAGAAACCCTAATTGGACAAGAATAAGCCTAGGGAGGACGAAAATAACCTAAATGTTAATCCAATGACACAAATGAACATATTGGATGCACAAGATTGGTTAAAAACCCTAATTGGACAAGAATAAGCCTAGAGAGGACGAAAATAACCTAAATGTTCATCAAATGACTAAACACACCTATTGGATGCACAAGATTGGTTAGAAACCCTAATTGGACTAGAATAAGCCTAGGAAGGACGAAAATGACCTAAATGTTCACCCAATGACACAAATGAACTTATTGGATGCACAAGATTGGTTAAAAACCCTAATTGGACAAGAATAAGCCTAGGGAGGACGAAAATGACCTAAATGTTCATCCAATGACACAAACACACCTATTGGATGCACAAGATTGGTTAGAAACCCTAATTGGACAAGAATAAGCCTAGGGAGGACGAAAATGACCTAAATGTTAATCCAATGACAAAATGAACTTATTGGATGCACAAGATTGGTTAAAAACCCTAATTGGACAAGAATAAGCCTAGGGAGGACGAAAATGACCTAAATGTTCATCCAATGACAGAAACACACCTATTGGATGCACAAGATTGGTTAGAAACCCTAATTGGACAAGAATAAGCCTAGGGAGGACGAAAATGACCTAAATGTTCACCCAATGACACAAATGAACTTATTGGATGCACAAGATTGGTTAATAACCCTAATTGGACAAGAATAAGCCTAGGGAGGACGAAAATGACCTAAATGTTCATCCAATGACACAAACACACCTATTGGATGCACAAGATTGGTTAAAAACCCTAATTGGACAAGAATAAGCCTAGGGAGGACGAAAATGACCTAAATGTTCATCCAATGACACAAATGAACTTATTGGATGCACAAGATTGGTTAGAAACCCTAATTGGACAAGAATAAGCCTAGGGAGGACGAAAATGACCAAAATGTTCATCCAATGACACAAATGAACTTATTGGATGCACAAGATTGGTTATAAACCCTAATTGGACAAGAATAAGCCTAGGGAGGACGAAAATGACCTAAATGTTCATCCAATGACACAAATGAACTTATTGGATGCACAAGATTGGTTAGAAACCCTAATTGGACAAGAATAAGCCTAGGGATGACGAAAATGACCTAAATGTTCATCCAATGACACAAATGAACTTATTGGATGCACAAGATTGGTTAGAAACCCTAATTGGACAAGAATAAGCCTAGGGAGGACGAAAATGACCTAAATGTTCATCCAATAACACAAATGAACTTATTGGATGCACAAGATTGCTTAAAAACCCTAATTAGACAAGAATAAGCCTAGGGAGGATGAAAATGACCTAAATGTTACTCCAATGACACAAACACACCTATTGGATGCACAAGATTGGTTAGAAACCCTAATTGGACAAGAATAAGCCTAGGGAGGACGAAAATGACCTAAATGTTCATCCAATGACACAAACACACCTATTGGATGCACAAGATTGGTTAAAAACCCTAATTGGACAAGAATAAGCCAAGGGTGGACGAAAATGACCTAAATGTTCATCCAATGACACAAATACACCTATTGGATGCACAAGATTGGTTAAAAACCCTAATTGGACAAGAATAAGCCTAGGGAGGACGAAAATGACCTAAATGTTCATCCAATGACACAAATGAACTTATTGGATGCACAAGATTGCTTAAAAACCCTAATTGGACAAGAATAAGCCTAGGGAGGACGAAAATGACCTAAATGTTCATCCAATGACACAAATACACCTATTGGATGCACAAGATTGGTTAGAAACCCTAATTGGACAAGAATGAGCAAAGGTAGGACGAAAATGACCTAAATGTTCATCCAATGACACAAACACACCTATTGGATGCACAAGATTGGCTTAAAACCCTAATTGGACAAGAATAAGCCTAGGTAGGACGAAAATGACCTAAATGTTCATCCAATGACACAAACACACCTATTGGATGCACAAGATTGGTTAAAAACCCTAATTGGACAAGAATAAGCCTAGGGAGGACGAAAATGACCGAAATGTTCATCCAATGACACAAATGAACTTATTGGATGCATAAGATTGGTTAGAAACCCTAATTGGACAAGAATAAGCCTAGGGAGGACGACAATGACCTAAATGTTCATCCAATAACACAAATGAACTTATTGGATGCACAAGATTGGTTAAAAACCCTAATTGGACAAGAATAAGCCTAGGGAGGACAAAAATGACCTAAATGTTCATCCAATGACACAAATGAACTTATTGGATGCACAAGATTGGTTAGAAACCCTAATTGGACAAGAATAAGCCTAGGGAGGACGAAAATGACTTAAATCTTAATCCAATGACACAAATGAACTTATTGGATGCACAAGATTGCTTAAAACCCTAATTGGATAAGAATAAGCCTTGGGAGGTCGAAAATGACCTAAATGTTCATCGAATGACACAAACACACCTATTGGATGCACAAGATTGGCTTAAAACCCTAATTCGACAAAGAATAAGACTAGAGAGGACGAAAATGACCTAAATGTTCATCCAATGACACAAACACACCTATTGGATGCACAAGATTGGTTAAAAACCCTAATTGGACAAGAATAAGCCTAGGGAGGACGAAAATGACCTAAATGTTCATCCAATGACACAAATGAACTTACTGGATGCACAAGATTGCGTAAAAACCCTAATTAGACAAGAATAAGCCTAGGGAGGACGAAAATGACCTAAATGTTCATCCAATGACACAAACACACCTATTGGATGCACAAGATTGGTTAAAAACCCTAATTGGACAAGAATAAGCCTAGGGAGGACGAAAATGACCTAAATGTTCATCCAATGACACAAATGAACTTATTGGATGCACAAGATTGCTTAAAAACCCTAATTGGACAAGAATAAGCCTAGGGAGGACGAAAATAACCTAAATGTTCATCCAATGACACAAATACACCTATTGGAATCACAAGATTGGTTAGAAACCCTAATTGGACAAGAATAAGCCTAGGGAGGACATAAATGACCTAAATGTTCATCCAATGACACAAATGAACTTATTGGATGCACAAGATTGCTTAAAAACCCTAATTAGACAAGAATAAGCCTAGGGAGGACGAAAATGACCTAAATGTTCATTTAATGTCACAAACACACCTATTGGATGCACAAGATTGGTTAGAAACCCTAATTGAACAAGAATAAGCCTAGGGAGGACGAAAATGACTTAAATCTTAATCCAATGACACAAATGAACTTATTGGATGCACAAGATTGCTTAAAACCCTAATTGGACAAGAATAAGACTAGGGAGGACGAAAATGACCTAAATTTTCATCCAATGACACAAACACACCTATTGGATGCACAAGATTGGTTAAAAACCCTAATTGGACAACAATAAGCCTAGGGAGGATGAAAATGACCTAAATGTTCATCTAATGACACAAACACACCTATTGGATGCACAAGATTGGTTAAAAACCCTAATTGCACAAAACTAAGCCTAGTGAGGACGAAAATAACCTAAATGTTCATCAAATGACACAAATGAACTTATTGGATGCACAAGATTGCTTAAAACCCTAATTGGACAAGAATAAGACTAGGGAGGACGAAAATGACCTAAATGTTCATCCAATGACACAAACACACCTATTGGATGCACATGATTGGTTAGAAACCCTAATTGAACAAGAATAAGCCTATGGAGGACGAAAATGACCTAAATGTTCATCCAATGACACAAACACACCTATTGGATGCACAAGATTGGTTAAAAACCCTAATTGGACAACAATAAGCCTAGGGAGGATGAAAATGACCTAAATGTTCATCTAATGACACAAACACACCTATTGGATGCACAAGATTGGTTAAAAACCCTAATTGCACAAAACTAAGCCTAGTGAGGACGAAAATAACCTAAATGTTCATCCAATGACACAAATGAACTTATTGGATGCACGAGATTGCTTAAAAACCCTAATTGGACAAGAATAAGCCTAGGGAGGACGAAAATGACCTAAATGTTCATCCAATGACACAAATACACCTATTGGATGCACAAGATTGGTTAGAAACCCTAATTGGACAAGAATAAGCCTAGGGTGGACGAAAATGACCTAAATGTTCATCCGATGACACAAACACACCTATCGGATGCACAAGATTGGTTAAAAACCCTAATTGGACAAGAATAAGCGTAGCGAGGACGAAAATGACCTAAATGTTCATCCAATGACACAAATGAACTTATTGGATGCACAAGAATGGTTAAAAACCTTAATTGGACAAGAATAAGCCTAGGGAGGACGAAAATGACCTAAATGTTCATCCGATGACACAAACACACCTATCAGATGCACAAGATTGGTTAAAAACCCTAATTGGACAAGAATAAGCCTAGGGTGGACAAAAATGACCTAAATGTTCATCCGATGACACAAATACACCTATTGGATGCCTAAGATTGGTTAGAAACCCTAATTGGACAAGAATAAGCCTAGGGAGGATGAAACTGACCTAAATGTTCATCTAATGACACAAACACACCTATTGGATGCACAAGATCGGTTAAAAACCCTAATTGGACAAGAATAAGCCTAGGGAGGACGAAAATGACCTAAATGTTCATCCAATAACACAAATGAACTTATTGGATGCACAAGATTGCTTAAAAACCCTAATTAGACAAGAATAAGCCTAGGGAAGACGAAAATGACCTAAATGTTCATCCAATGAGAAAAATACACCTATTGGATGCACAAGATTGGTTAGAACCCCTAATTGGACAAGAATAAGCCTAGGGAGGACGAAAATGACCTAAATGTTCATCCAATGACACAAACACACCTATTGGATGCACAAGATTGGTTAAAAACCCTAATTGGACAAGAATAAGCCTAGGGAGGACGAAAATGACCTAAATGTTCATCCAATGACACAAATGAACTTATTGGATGCACAAGATTGGTTAGAAACCCTAATTGGACAAGAATAATTCTAGGGAGGACGAAAATGACCTAAATGTTCATCCAATGACACAAATGAACATATTGGATGCACATGATTGGTTAAAAATCCTAATTGGACAAGAATAAGCCTAGGGAGGACGAAAATGACCTAAATGTTCATCCAATGACACAAATGAACTTATTGGATGCACAAGATTGCTTAAAAACCCTAATTAGACAAGAATAAGCCTAGGGAGGACGAAAATGACCTAAATGTTCATCCAATGACACAAATACACCTATTGGATGCACAAGATTGGTTAGAAACCCTAATTGGACAAGAATAAGCCTAGGGAGGACGAAAATGACCTAAATGTTCATCCAATGACACAAACACACCTATTGGATGCACAAGATTGGTTAAAAACCCTAACTAGGCAAGAATAAGCCTAGGGAGGACGAAAATGACTTAAATCTTAATCCAATGACACAAATGAACTTATTGGATGCACAAGATTGCTTAAAACCCTAATTGGTTAAGAATAAGCCTTAAGAGGACGAAAATGACCTAAATGTTCATCAAATGACACAAACACACCTATTGGATGCACAAGATTGGCTTAAAACCCTAATTGGACAAGAATAAGACTAGGGATGACGAAAATGACCTAAATGTTCATCCAATGACACAAACACACCTATTGGATGCACAAGATTGGTTAAAAACCCTAATTGGACAACAATAAGCCTAGGGAGGATGAAAATGTCCTAAATGTTCATCTAATGACACAAACACACCTATTGGATGCACAAGATTGGTTAAAAACCCTAATTGGACAAGAATAAGCCTAGGGAGGACGAAAATGACCTAAATGTTCATCCAATGACACAAATGAACTTATTGGATGCACAAGATTGGCTAAAAACCCTAATTGGACAAGAATAAGCCTAGGGAGGCAAAAATGACCTAAATGTTCATCAAATGACTAAACACACCTATTGGATGCACAAGATTGGTTAGAAACCCTAATTGGACACGAATAAGCCTAGGGAGGACGAAAATGACCTAAATGTTCACCCAATGACACAAATGAACTTATTGGATGCACAAGATTGGTTAAAAACCCTAATTGGACAAGAATAAGCCTAGGGAGGACGAAAATGACCTAAATGTTCATCCAATGACACAAACACACCAATTGGATGCACAAGATTGGTTAAAAACCCTAACTGGACAAGAATAAGCCTAGGGAGGGCGAAAATAACTTAAATCTTAATCCAATGACACAAATGAACTTATTGGATGCACAAGATTGCTTAAAACCCTAATTGGATAAGAATAAGCCTTGGGAGGACGAAAATGACCTAAATGTTCATCAAGTGACACAAACACACCTATTGGATGCACAAGATTGCTTAAAACCCTAATTGGACAAGAATAAGACTAGGGAGGACGAAAATGACCTAAATATTCATCCAATGACACAAACACACCTATTGGATGCACAAGATTGGTTAGAAACCCTAATTGAACAAGAATAAGCCTAGGGATGACGAAAATGACCTGAATGTTCATCCAATGAAACAAATGAACTTGTTGGATTCACAAGATTGCTTAAAAACCCTAATTGGACAAGAATAAGCCTAGGGAGGATGTTCATCCAATGATACAAATGAACTTATTGGATGCACAAGATTGGTTAAAAATCCTAATTGGACAAGAATAAGCCTTGGGAGGACGAAAATGACCTAAATGTTCATCCAATGACACAAATGAACTTATTGGAGGCACAAGATTGGTTAAAAACCCTAATTGGACATGAATAAGCCTAGGGTGGACGAAAATGACCTAAATGTTTATCCAATGACACAAATGAACTTATTGGATGCACAAGATTGGTTAAAAACCCTAATTGGACAAGAATAAGCCTAGGGAGGACGAAAATGACCTAAATGTTCATCCAATGACACAAACACACCTATTGGATGCACAAGATTGTTTAAAAACCCTAATTGGACAAGAATAAGCCTAGGGAGGACGAAAATGACCTAAATGTTCATCCAATGACACAAATGAACTTATTGGATGCACAAGATTGCTTAAAAACCCTAATTGGACAAGAATAAGCCTAGGGAGGAAGAAAATGACCTAAAGGTTCATCCAATGACACAAATACACCTATTGGAATCACAAGATTGGTTAGAAACCCTAATTGGACAAGAATAAGCCTAGGGAGGACGAAAATGACCTAAATGTTCATCCAATGACACAAACACACCTATTGGATGCACAAGATTGGTTAAAAACCATAATTGGACAACAATAAGCCTAGGGAGGACATAAATGACCTAAATGTTCATCCAATGACACAAATGAACTTATTGGATGCACAAGATTGCTTAAAAACCCTAATTAGACAAGAATAAGCCTAGGGAGGACGAAAATGACCTAAATGTTCATCCAATGACACAAACACACCTATTGGATGCACAAGATTGGTTAGAAACCCTAATTGAACAAGAGTAAGCCTAGGGAGGACGAAAATGACTTAAATATTAATCCAATGACACAAATGAACTTATTGGATGCACAAGATTGCTTAAAACCCTAATTGGACAAGAATAAGACTAGGGAGGACGAAAATAACCTAAATGTTCATCCAATTACACAAACACATCTATTGGATGCACAAGATTGGTTAAAAACCCTAATTGGACAACAATAAGCCTAGGGAGGATGAAAATGACCTAAATGTTCATCTAATGACACAAACACACCTATTGGATGCACAAGATTGGTTAAAAACCCTAATTGCACAAAACTAAGCCTTGTGAGGAAGAAAATAACCTAAATGTTCATCCAATGACACAAATGAACTTATTGGATGCACAAGATTGCTTAAAACCCTAATTGGACAAGAATAAGACTAGGGAGGACGAAAATGACCTAAATGTTCATCCAATGACACAAACACACCTATTGGATGCACAAGATTGGTTAGAAAC
>JBBPBR010000586.1:137706-157513 GCA_037974775.1 Cicer pinnatifidum | reverse complement strand
TTTTTAACCAATCTTGTGCATCCAATAAGTTCATTTGTGTCATTGGATGAACATTTAGGTCATTTTCGTCGTCCCTAGAATTATTTTTGTCCAATTAGGGTTTCTAACCAATCTTGTGCATCCAATAAGTTCATTTGTGTCATTGGATGAACATTTAGGTCATTTTCGTCCTCCCTAGGCTTATTCTTGTCTAATTAGGGTTTTTAAGCAATCTTGTGCATCCAATAAGTTCATTTGTGTCATTGGATGAACATTTAGGTCATTTATGTCCTCCCTAGGCTTATGCTTGTCCAATTATGGTTTTTAACCAATCTTGTGCATCCAATAGGTGTGTTTGTGTCATTGGATGAATATTTAGGTCATTTTCGTCCTCCCTAGGCTTATTCTTGTCCAATTAGGGTTTCTAACCAATCTTGTGCATCCAATTGGTGTATTTGTGTCGTTGGATGAACATTTAGGTCATTTTCGTCCTCCCTAGGCTTATTCTTGTCCAATTAGGGTTTTTAAGCAATCTTGCGCATCCAATAAGTTCATTTGTGTCATTGGATGAACATTTAGGTCATTTTCGTCCTCCCAAGGCTTATTCTTATCCAATTAGGGTTTTAAGCAATCTTGTGCATCCAATAAGTTCATTTGTGTCATTGGATTAAGATTTAAGTTATTTTCGCCCTCCCTAGGCTTATTCTTGTCCAGTTAGGGTTTTTAACCAATCTTGTGCATCCAATTGGTGTGTTTGTGTCATTGGATGAACATTTAGGTCATTTTCGTCCTCCCTAGGCTTATTCTTGTCCAATTAGGGTTTTTAACCAATCTTGTGCATCCAATAGGTGTATTTGTGTCATTGGATGAACATTTAGGTCATTTTCGTCCTCCCTAGGCTTATTCTTGTCCAATTAGGATTTTTAACCAATCTTGTGCATCCAATAAGTTCATTTGTGTCATTGGATGAACATTTAGGTCATTTTCATCCTCCCTAGGCTTATTCTTGTCCAATTAGGGTTTTTACGCAATCTTGTGCATCCAATTTGTTCATTTATGTCATTGGATGAACATTTAGGTCATTTTCGTCCTTCCTAGGCTTATTCTTGTCCAATTAGGGTTTTTAACCAATCTTGTGCATCCAATAAGTTCATTTGTGTCATTGGATGAACATTTAGGTCATTTTCGTCCTCCCTAGGCTTATTCTTGTCCAATTAGGGTTTTTAACCAATCTTGTGCATCCAATAGGTGTGTTTGTGTCATTGGATGAACATTTAGGTCATTTTCGTCCTCCCTCGGCTTATTCTTGTCCAATTAGGGTTTTTTACCAATCTTGTGCATCCAATAAGTTCATTTGTGTCATTGGATTAACATTTAGGTCATTTTCGTCCTTCCTAGGCTTATTCTTGTCCAATTACGGTTTCTAACCAATCTTGTGCATCAAATAGGTGTGTTTGTGTCATTGGATGAACATTTAGGTCATTTTCGTCCTCCCTAGGCTTATTCTTGTCCAATTAGGGTTTTTAACCAATCTTGTGCATCCAATAAGTTCATTTGTGTCATTGGATGAACATTTAGGTCATTTTCGTCCTCCCTAGGCTTATTCTTGTCCAATTAGGGTTTCTAACCAATCTTGTGCATCCAATAGGTGTATTTGTGTCATTGGATGAACATTTAGGTCATTTTCGTCCTCCCTAGGCTTATTCTTGTCTAATTAGGGTTTTTAAGCAATCTTGTGCATCCAATAGGTTCATTTGTGTTATTGGATAAACATTTAGATCATTTTCGTCCTCCCTAGGCTTATTCTTGTCCAATTAGGGTTTCTAACCAATCTTGTGCATCCAATAGGTGTATTTGTGTCATTGGATGAACATTAAGGTCATTTTCGTCCTCCCTAGGCTTATTCTTCTCCAATTAGGGTTTTTAACCAATCTTGTGCATCCAATAGGTGTGTTTGTGTCATTGGATGAACATTTAGGTCAGTTTCTTCCTCCCTAGGCTTATTCTTGTCCAATTAGGGTTTCTTACGAATCTTGTGCATCCAATAGGTGTGTTTGTGTCATTGGATGAACATTTAGGTCATTTTCGTCCTCCCTAGGCTTATTCTTGTCCAATTAGGGTTTCTAACCAATCTTGTGCATCCAATAGGTGTGTTTGTGTCATTTGATGAACATTTAGGTCATTTTCGTCCTCCCTAGGCTTATTCTTGTCTAATTAGGGTTTTTAAGCAATCTTGTGCATCCAATAAGTTCATTTGTGTCATTGGATGAACATTTAGGTCATTTTCGTCCTCCCTATGCTTATTCTTGTCTAATTAGGGTTTTTAAGCAATCTTGTGCATCCAATAAGTTCATTTGTGTCATTGGATGAACATTTAGGTCATTTATGTCCTCCCTAGGCTTATGCTTGTCCAATTATGGTTTTTAACCAATCTTGTGCATCCAATAGGTGTGTTTGTGTCATTGGATGAACATTTAGGTCATTTTATTCCTCCCTAGGCTTATTCTTGTCCAATTACGGTTTCTAACCAATCTTGTGCATCCAATAGGTGTATTTGTGTCATTGGATGAACATTTAGGTCATTTTCGTCCTCCCTAGGCTTATTCTTGTCCAAATAGGGTTTTTAAGCAATCTTGTGCATCCAATAAGTTCATTTGTGTCATTGGATGAACATTTAGGTCATTTTCGTCCTCCCTAGGCTTATTCTTGTCTAATTAGGGTTTTTAAGCAATCTTGTGCATCCAATAAGTTCATTTGTGTCATTGGATGAACATTTAGGTCATTTATGTCCTCCCTAGGCTTATGCTTGTCCAATTATGGTTTTTAACCAATCTTGTGCATCCAATAGGTGTGTTTGTGTCATTGGATGAATATTTAGGTCATTTTCGTCCTCCCTAGGCTTATTCTTGTCCAATTAGGATTTTTAACCAATCTTGTGCATCCAATAAGTTCATTTGTGTCATTGGATGAACATTTAGGTCATTTTCGTCCTCCCTAGAATTATTCTTGTCCAATTAGGGTTTCTAACCAATCTTGTGCATCCAATAAGTTCATTTGTGTCATTGGATGAACATTTAGGTCATTTTCGTCCTCCCTAGGCTTATTCTTGTCCAGTTAGGGTTTTTAACCAATCTTGTTCATCCAATAGGTGTGTTTGTGTCATTGGATGAACATTTAGGTCATTTTCATCCTCCCTAGGCTTATTCTTGTCAAGTTAGGGTTTTTAACCAATCTTGTGCAGTCAATAAGTTCATTTGTGTCATTGGATGAACATTTAGGTCATTTTTGTCCTCCCTAGGCTTATTCTTGTCCAATTAGGGTTTTTAAGCAATCTTGTGCATCCAATATGTTCATTTATGTCATTGGATGAACATTTAGGTCATTTTCGTCCTCCCTAGGCTTATTCTTGTCCAATTAGGGTTTTTAACCAATCTTGTGCATCCAATAAGTTCATTTGTGTCATTGGATGAACATTTAGGTCATTTTCGTCCTCCCTAGGCTTATTCTTGTCCAATTAGGGTTTTTAACCAATCTTGTGCATCCAATAAGTTCATTTGTGTTATTGGATGAACATTTAGGTCATTTTCGTCCTCCATAGGCTTATTCTTGTCCAATTAGGGTTTTCAACCAATCTTGTGCATCCAATAAGTTCATTTGTGTCATTGGATGAACATTTAGGTCATTTTCGTCCTCCCTAGGCTTATTCTTGTCCAATTAGGGTTTTTAACAAATCTTGTGCATCCAATAAGTTCATTTGTGTCATTGGATAAACATTTAGGTCATTTTCGTCCACCCTAGGCTTATTCTTGTCCATTAAGGGTTTTTAACCAATCTTGTGCATCCAATAGGTGTGTTTGTGTCATTGGATGAACATTTAGGTCATTTTCGTCCTCCCTAGGCTTATTCTTGTCCAATTAGGGTTTCTAACCAATCTTGTGCATCCAATAGGTGTATTTGTGTCATTGGATGAACATTTAGGTCATTTTCGTCCTCCCTAGGCTTATTCTTGTCCAATTAGGGTTTTTAACCAATCTTGTGCATCCAATAGGTGTGTTTGTGTCATTGGATGAACATTTAGGTCATTTTCGTCCTCCCTAGGCTTATTCTTGTCCAATTAGGGTTTCTAACCAATCTTGTGCATCCAATAGGTGTATTTGTGTCATTGGATGAACATTTAGGTCATTTTCGTCCTCCCTAGGCTTATTCTTGTGTAATTAGGGTTTTTAATCAATCTTGTGCATCCAATAAGTTCATTTGTGTTATTGGATGAACATTTAGGTCATTTTCGTCCTCCCTAGGCTTATTCTTGTCCAATTAGGGTTTCTAACCAATCTTGTGCATCCAATAGGTGTATTTGTGTCATTGGATGAACATTTAGGTCATTTTCGTCCTCCCTAGGCTTATTCTTGTCTAATTAGGAATTTTAAGCAATCTTGTGCATCCAATAAGTTCATTTGTGTCATTGGATGAACATTTAGGTCATTTTCGTCCTACCTAGGCTTATTCTAGTCCAATTAGGGTTTCTAACCAATCTTGTGCATCCAATAGGTGTGTTTGTGTCATTGGATGAACATTTAGGTCATTTTCGTCCTCCCTAGGCTTATTCTTGTCCAATTAGGGTTTCTAACCAATCTTGTGCATCCAATAGGTGTATTTGTGTCATTGGATGAACATTTAGGTCATTTTCGTCCTCCCTAGGCTTATTCTTGTCTAATTAGGGTTTCTAACCAATCTTGTGCACCCAATAAGTTCATTTGTGTCATTGGATGAACATTTAAGTCATTTTCGTCCTCCCTAGGCTTATTCTTGTCCAATTAGGGTTTTTAAGCAATCTTGTGCATCCAATAAGTTCATTTGTGTCATTGGATGAACATTTAGGTCATTTTCGTCCTCCCTAGGCTTATTCTTGTCCAATTAGGGTTTTTAACCAATCTTGTGCATCCAATAGGTGTGTTTGTGTCATTGGATGAACATTTAGGTCATTTTCGTCCTCCCTAGTCTTATTCTTGTCCAATTAGGGTTTTATGCCAATCTTGTGCATCCAATAGGTGTGTTTGTGTCATTCGATGAACATTTAGGTCATTTTCGTCCTCCCAAGGCTTATTCTTATCCAATTAGGGTTTTAAGCAATCTTGTGCATCCAATAAGTTCATTTGTGTCATTGGATTAAGATTTAAGTCATTTTCGTCCTCCCTAGGCTTATTCTTGTCCAATTAGGGTTTATAAGCAATCTTGTGCATCCAATAAGTTCATTTGTGTCATTGGATGAACATTTAGGTCATTTACGTCCTCCCTAGGATTATTCTTGTCCAATTAGGGTTTCTAACCAATCTTGTGCATCCAATAAGTTCATTTGTGTCATTGGATGAACATTTAGGTCATTTTCGTCCTCCCTAGGCTTATTCTTGTCTAATTAGGGTTTTTAAGCAATCTTGTGCATCCAATAAGTTCATTTGTGTCATTGGATGAACATTTAGGTCATTTATGTCCTCCCTAGGCTTATTCTTGTCCAATTATGGTTTTTAACCAATCTTGTGCATCCAATAGGTGTGTTTGTGTCATTGGATGAATATTTAGGTCATTTTCGTCCTCCCTAGGCTTATTCTTGTCCAATTAGGGTTTCTAACCAATCTTGTGCATCCCATAGGTGTATTTGTGTCATTGGATGAACATTTAGGTCATTTTCGTCCTCCCTAGGCTTATTCTTGTCCAATTAGGGTTTTTAAGCAATCTTGCGCATCCAATAAGTTCATTTGTGTCATTGGATGAACATTTAGGTCATTTTCGTCCTCCGTAGGCTTATTCTTGTCCAATTAGGATTTTTAACCAATCTTGTGCATCCAATAGGTGTGTTTGTGTCATTGGATGAACATTTAGGTCATTTTCGTCCTCCGTAGGCTTATTCTTGTCCAATTAGGGTTTTTAACCAATCTTGTGCATCCAATAAGTTCATTTGTGTCATTGGATAAACATTTAGGTCATTTTCGTCCACCCTAGGCTTATTCTTGTCCAATTAGGGTTTTTAACCAATCTTGTGCCTCCAATAAGTTCATTTGTGTCATTGGATGAACATTTAGGTCATTTTCGTCCTCCCAAGGCTTATTCCTGTACAATTAGGGTTTTTAACCAATCTTGTGCATCCAATAAGTTCATTTGTGTCATTGGATGAACATTTAGGTCATTTTCGTCTTCCCTAGGCTTATTCTTGTCCAATTAGGGTTTTTAAGCAATCTTGTGAATCCAATAGGTGTGTTTGTGTCATTGGATGAACATTTAGGTCATTTTCGTCCTCCCTAGTCTGATTCTTGTCGAATTAGGGTTTTAAGCAATCTTGTGCATCCAATAAGTTCATTTGTGTCATTGGATGAACATTTAGGTTATTTTCGTCCTCACTAGGCTTAGTTTTGTGCAATTAGGGTTTTTAACCAATCTTGTGCATCCAATAGGTGTGTTTGTGTCATTAGATGAACATTTAGGTCATTTTCATCCTCCCAAGGCTTATTGTTGTCCAATTAGGGTTTTTAACCAATCTTGTGCATCTAATAGGTGTGTTTGTGTCATTGGATGAACATTTAAGTCATTTTCGTCCTCCCTAGTCTTATTCTTGTCCAATTAGGGTTTTAAGCCAATCTTGTGCATCCAATAGGTGTGTTTGTGTCATTTGATGAACATTTAGGTCATTTTCGTCTTCCCAAGGCTTATTATTATCCAATTAGGGTTTTAAGCAATCTTGTGCATCCAATAGGTGTGTTTGTGTCATTGGATGAACATTTAGGTCATTTTCGTCCTCCCTAGGCTTATTCTTGTCTAATTAGGGTTTTTAAGCAATCTTGTGCATCCAATAAGTTCATTTGTCTCATTGGATGAACATTTAGGTCATTTATGTCCTCCCTAGGCTTATTCTTGTCCAATTATGGTTTTTAACCAATCTTGTGCATCCAATAGGTGTGTTTGTGTCATTGGATGAACATTTAGGTCATTTTCGTCCTCCCTAGGCTTATTCTTGTCCAATTAGGGTTTCTAACCAATCTTGTGATTCCAATAGGTGTATTTGTGTCATTGGATGAACATTTAGGTCATTTTCGTCCTCCCTAGGCTTATTCTTGTCCAATTAGGGTTATTAACCAATCTTGTGCATCCAATAAGTTCATTTGTGTCATTGGATGAACATTTAGGTCATTTTCGTCCTCCCAAGGCTTATTCTTGTCCAATTAGGGGTTTTAACCAATCTTGTGCATCCAATAAGTTAATTTGTGTCATTGGATGAACATTTAGGTCATTTTCGTCCTCCCTAGGCTTATTGTTGTCCAATTAGGGTTTTTAAGCCATCTTGTGCATCAAATAAGTTCATTTGTGTCATTGGATGAACATTTAGGTCATTTTCGTCCACCCTAGGCTTATTCTTGTCCAATTAGGGTTTTTAACTAATCTTGTGCATCCAATAAGTTCATTTGTGTCATTGGATGAACATTTAGGTCATTTTCGTCCTCCCTAGGCTTATTCTTGTCCAATTAGGGTTTCTAACCAATCTTTTGCATCCAATAGGTGTGTTTGTGTCATTGGATGAACATTTAGGTCATTTTCGTCCTCCCTAGGCTTATTCTTGTCCAATTAGGGTTTTTAACCAATCTTGTGCTTCCAATAAGTTCATTTGTGTCATTGGATGAACATTTAGGTCATTTTCGTCCTCCCTAGGCTTATTCTTGTTCAATTAGGGTTTCTAACCAATCTTGTGCATCCAATAGGTGTGTTTGTGTCATTGGATGAACATTTAGGTCATTTTCGTACTCCCTAGGCTTATTCTTGTCCAATTAGGGTTTCTAACCAATCTTGTGCATCCAATAGGTGTATTTGTGTCATTGGATGAACATTTAGGTCATTTTCGTCCTCCCTAGGCTTATTCTTGTCTAATTAGGGTTTTTAAGCAATCTTGTGCATCCAATAAGTTCATTTGTGTTATTGGATGAACATTTAGGTCGTTTTCGTCCTCCCTAGGCTTATTCTTGTCCAATTAGGGTTTTTAACCAATCTTGTGCATCCAATAGGTGTATTTGTGTCAATGGATGAACATTTAGGTCATTTTCGTCCTCCCTAGGCTTATTCTTGTCCAATTAGGGTTTTTAACCAATCTTGTGCATCCAATAAGTTCATTTGTGTCATTGGATGAACATTTAGGTCATTTTCGTCCTCCCTAGGCTTATTCTTGTCCAATTAGGGTTTTTAACCAATCTTGTGCATCCAATAGGTGTGTTTGTGTCATTGGATGAACATTTAGGTCATTTTCGTCCTCCCTAGGCTTATTCTTGTCCAATTAGGGTTTCTAACCAATCTTGTGCATCCAATAGGTGTGTTTGTGTCATTAGATTAACATTTAGGTCATTTTCGTCCTCCCTAGGCTTATTCTTGTCCAATTAGGGTTTTTAACCAATCTTGTGCATCCAATAAGTTCATTTGTGTCATTGGATGAACATTTAGGTCATTTTCGTCCTCCCTAGGCATATTCTTGTCCAATTAGGGTTTTTAACCAATCTTGTGCATCCAATAGGTGTATTTATGTCATTGGATGAACATTTAGGTCATTTTCGTCCTCCCTAGGCTTATTCTTGTCCAATTAGGGTTTTTAACCAATCTTGTGCATCCAATAGGTGTATTTGTGTCATTGGATGAACATTTAGGTCATTTTCGTCCTCCCTAGGCTTATTCTTGTCCAATTAGGGTTTTTAAGCAATGTTGTGCATCCAATAAGTTCATTTGTGTCATTGGATGAACATTTAGGTCATTTTCGTCCTCCCTAGGCTTATTCTTGTCCAATTAGGGTTTTTAAGCAATCTTGTGCATCCAATAAGTTCATTTGTGTCATTGGATGAACATTTAGGTCATTTTCGTCCTCCCTAGGCTTATTCTTGTCCAATTAGGGTTTTTAACCAATCTTGTGCATCCAATAGGTGTGTTTGTGTCATTGGATGAACATTTAGGTCATTTTCGTCCTCCCTAGTCTTATTCTTGTCCAATTAGGGTTTTATGCCAATCTTGTGCATCCAATAGGTGTGTTTGTGTCATTCGATGAACATTTAGGTCATTTTCGTCCTCCCAAGGCTTATTCTTATCCAATTAGGGTTTTAAGCAATCTTGTGCATCCAATAAGTTCATTTGTGTCATTGGATTAAGATTTAAGTCATTTTCGTCCTCCCTATGCTTATTCTTGTTTAGTTAGGGTTTTTAACCAATCTTGTGCATCCAATAGGTGTGTTTGTGTCATTGGATGAACATTTAGGTCATTTTCGTCCTCCCTAGGCTTATTCTTGTCCAATTAGGGTTTTTAACCAATCTTGTGCATCCAATAAGTTCATTTGTGTCATTGGATGAACATTTAGGTCATTTTCGTCCACCCTAGGCTTATTCTTGTCCAATTAGTGTTTTTTACTAATCTTGTGCATCCAATAAGTTCATTTGTGTCATTGGATGAACATTTATGTCATTATCGTCCTCCCAAGGCTTATTCTTGTCCAATTAGGGTTTTTAACCAATCTTGTGCATCCAATAAGTTAATTTGTGTCATTGGATGAACATTTAGGTCATTTTCGTCCTCCTTAGGCTTATTCTTGTCCAATTAGGGTTTTTAACCAATCTTGTGCATCCAATAGGTGTGTTTGTGTCATTGGATGAACATTTAGGTCATTTTCGTCCTCCCTAGGCTTATTCTTGTCCAATTAGGGTTTTTAACCAATCTTGTGCATCCAATAGGTGTGTTTGTGTCATTGGATGAACATTTAGGTCATTTTCGTCCTCCCTAGGCTTATTCTTGTCCAATTAGGGTTTTAAACCGATCTTGTGCATCCAATAAGTTCATTTGTGTCATTGGATTAACATTTAGGTCATTTTCGTCCTTCCTAGGCTTATTCTTGTCCGATTAGGGTTTCTAACCAATCTTGTGCATTCAATAGGTGTGTTTGTGTCATTGGATGAACATTTAGGTCATTTTCGTCCTCCCTAGTCTTATTCTTGTCCAATTAGGGTTTTTAACCAATCTTGTGCATCCAATAAGTTCATTTGTGTCATTGGATGAACATTTAGGTCATTTTCGTCCTCCCTAGGCTTATTCTTGTCCAATTAAAGTTTTCAACCAATCTTGTGCATCCAATAAGTTCATTTGTGTCATTGGATGAACATTTAGGTCATTTTCTTCCTCCCTAGTCTTATTCTTGTCCAATTAGGGTTTTTAACCAATCTTGTGCATCCAATAAGTTCATTTGTGTCATTGGATGAACATTTAGGTCATTTTCGTCCTCCCTAGGCTTATTCTTGTCCAATTAGGGTTTTTAACCAATCTTGTGCATCCAATAGGTGTGTTTGTGTCATTGGAAAAACATTTTGGTCATTTTCTTCCTCCCTAGTCTTATTCCTGTCCAATTAGGGTTTTTATGTAATCTTGTGCATCCAATAGATGTGTTTGTGTCATTGGACGGACATTTTGGTCATTTTCGTCCTCCCTAGGCTTATTCTTGTCCAATTAGGGTTTTTAACCAATCTTGTGCATCCAATAAGTTCATTTGTGTCATTGGATGAACATTTAGGTCATTTTCGTCCTCCCTAGGCTTATTCTTGTCTAATTAGGGTTTCTAACCAATCTTGTGCATCCAATAAGTTCATTTGTGTCATTGGATGAACATTTAGGTCATTTTCGTCCTCCCTAGGCTTATTGTTGTCCAATTAGGGTTTTTCACCAATCTTGTGCATCCAATAGGTGTGTTTGTGTCATTGGATGAACATTTAGGTCATTTTCGTCCTCCCTAGGCTTATTCTTGTCCAATTAGGGTTTCTAACCAATCTTGTGCATCCAATAGGTGTATTTGTGTCATTAGATGAACATTTAGGTCATTTTCGTCCTCCCTAGGCTTATTCTTGTCCAATTAGGGTTTTTAACCAATCTTGTGCATCCAATAGGTGTATTTGTGTCATTGGATGAACATTTAGGTCATTTTCGTCCTCCCTAGGCTTATTCTTGTCCAATTACGGTTTTTAAGCAATCTTGTGAATCCAATAAGTTCATTTGTTTCATTGGATGAACATTTAGGTCATTTTCGTCCTCCCTAGGCTTATTCTTGTTCAATTAGGGTTTCTAAACAATCTTGTGCATCCAATAGGTGTGTTTGTGTCATTGGATGAACATTTAGGTCATTTTCGTCCTCCCTAGTCTTATTCTTGTCAAATTAGGGTTTTAAGCAATCTTGTGCATCCAATAAGTTCATTTGTGTCATTGGATGAACATTTAGGTTATTTTCGTCCTCACTAGGCTTAGTTTTGTGCAATTAGGGTTTTTAACCAATCTTGTGCATCCAATAGGTGTGTTTGTGTCATTAGATGAACATTTAGGTCATTTTCATCCTCCCTAGGCTTATTGTTGTCCAATTAGGGTTTTTAACCAATCTTGTGCATCCAATAGGTGTGTTTGTGTCATTTGATGAACAATTAGGTCTTTTTCGTGCTCCCTAGGCTTATTCTTGTCCAATTAGGGTTTAAAGCAATCTTGTGCATCCAATAAGTTCATTTGTGTCATTGGATTAAGATTTAAGTCATTTTCGTCCTCCCTAGGCTTATTCTTGTTCAATTAGGGTTTCTAACCAATCTTGTGCATCCAATAGGTGTGTTTGTGTCATTGGATGAACATTTTGGTCAATTTCGTCCTCCCTAGGCTTATTCTTGTCCAATTAGGGTTTTTAACCCATCTTGTGCATCCAATAGGTGTGTTTGTGTCATTGGATGAACATTTAGGTCATTTTCGTCCTCCCTAGGCTTATTCTTGTCCAATTAGGGTTTTTAACCAATCTTGTGCATCCAATAAGTTCATTTGTGTCATTGGATTAACATTTAGGTCATTTTCATCCTCCCAAGGCTTATTGTTGTCCAATTAGGGTTTTTAACCAATCTTGTGCATCCAATAAGTTCATTTGTGTCATTGGATGAACATTTAGGTCATTTTCGTCCTCCCTAGGCTTATTCTTGTCCAATTAGGGTTTTCAACCAATCTTGTGCATCCAATAAGTTCATTTGTGTCATTGGATGAACATTTAGGTCATTTACGTCCTCGCTAGTCTTATTCTTGTCCAATTAGGGTTTTTATGCAATCTTGTGCATCCAATAGGTGTGTTTGTGTCATTGGAGGAACACTTAGGTCATTTTCGTCCTCCCTAGTCTTATTCTTGTCCAATTAGGGTTTTTATGCAATCTTGTGCATCCAATAGGTGTGTTTGTGTCATTGGACGAACATTTAGGTCATTTTCGTCCTCCCTAGGCTTATTCCTGTCCAATTAGGGTTTTTAACCAATCTTGTGCATCCAATAAGTTCATTTGTGTAATTGGATGAACATTTAGGTCATTTTCGTCCTCCCTAGGCTTATTCTTGTCCAATTAGGGTTTTTAACCAATCTTGTGCATCCAATAAGTTCATTTGTGTCATTGGATAAACATTTAGGTCATTTTTGTCCTCCCTAGGCTTATTCTTGTCCAATTAGGGTTTTTAACCAATCTTGTGCATCCAATAAGTTCATTTGTGTCATTGGATGAACATTTAGGTCATTTTCGTCCTCCCTAGGCTTATTCCTGTCCAATTAGGGTTTTTAAGCAATCTTGTGCATCCAATAAGTTCATTTGTGTCATTGGATGAACATTTAGGTCATTTTCGTCCTCCCTAGGCTTATTCTTGTCCAATTAATGTTTTTAACCAATCTTGTGGATCCAATAAGTTCATTTGTGTCATTGGATGAACATTTAGGTCATTTTCGTCCTCCCTAGGCTTATTCTTGTCCAATTAGGGTTTTTAACCAATCTTGTGCATCCAATAGGTGTGTTTGTGTCATTGGATGAACATTTAGGTCATTTTCGTCCTCCCTAGGCTTATTCTTGTCCAATTAGGGTTTTTAAGCAATCGTGTGCATCCAATAAGTTCATTTGTGTCATTGGATGAACATTTAGGTCATTTTCGTCCTCCCTAGGCTTATTCTTGTCCAATTAGGGTTTTTAACCAATCTTGTGCATCCAATAGGTGTGTTTGTGTCATTGGATGAACCTTTAGGTCATTTTCGTCCTCCCTATGCTTATTCTTGTTTAATTAGGGTTTTTAACCAATCTTGTGCATCCAATAAGTTCATTTGTGTCATTGGATTAACATTTAGGTCATTTTCGTCCTCCCTAGGCTTATTCTTGTCCAATTAGGGTTTCTAACCAATCTTGTGCATCTAATAGGTGTGTTTGTGTCATTGGATGAACATTTAGGTCATTTTCGTCCTCCCTAGTCTTATTCTTGTCCAATTAGGGTTTTAAGCAATCTTGTGCATCCAATAAGTTCATTTGTGTCATTGGATGAACATTTAGGTTATTTTCGTCCTCACTAGGCTTAGTTTTGTGCAATTAGGGTTTTTAACCAATCTTGTGCATCCAATAGGTGTGTTTGTGTCATTAGGTGAACATTTAGGTCATTTTCATCTTCCCTAGGCTTATTGTTGTCCAATTAGGGTTTTTAACCAATCTTGTGCATCCAATAGGTGTGTTTGTGTCATTTGATGAACAATTAGGTCATTTTCGTGCTCCCTAGGCTTATTCTTGTCCAATTAGGGTTTAAAGCAATCTTGTGCATCCAATAAGTTCATTTTTGTCATTGGATTAAGATTTAAGTCATTTTCGTCCTCCCTAGGCTTATTCTTGTTCAATTAGGGTTTCTAACCAATCTTGTGCATCCAATAGGTGTGTTTGTGTCATTGGATGAACATTTAGGTCAATTTCGTCCTCCCTAGCCTTATTCTTGTCCAATTAGGGTTTTTAACCAATCTTGTGCATCCAATAGGTGTGTTTGTGTCATTGGATGAACATTTAGGTCATTTTCGTCCACCCTAGGCTTATTCTTGTCCAATTAGGGTTTTTAACCAATCTTGTGCATCCAATAAGTTCATTTGTGTCATTGGATGAACATTTAGGTCATTTTCGTCCTCCCAAGGCTTATTGTTGTCCAATGAGGGTTTTTAACCAATCTTGTGCATCCAATAAGTTCATTTGTGTCATTGGATTAACATTTAGGTCATTTTCGTCCTCCCAAGGCTTATTGTTGTCCAATTAAGGTTTTTAACCAATCTTGTGCATCCAATAGGTGTGTTTGTGTCACTTGATGAACAATTAGGTCATTTTCGTCCTCCCTAGGCTTATTCTTGTCCAATTAGGGTTTTTAACCAATCTTGTGCATCCAATAGGTGTGTTTGTGTCATTGGATGAACATTTAGGTCATTTTCGTCCTCCCTTGGCTTATTCTTGTCCAATTAGGGTTTTTAACCAATCTTGTGCATCCAATAAGTTCATTTGTGTCATTGGATAAACATTTAGGTCATTTTCGTCCTCCCTAGTCTTATTCTTGTCCAATTAGGGTTTTAAGCAATCTTGTGCATCCAATAAGTTCATTTGTGTCATTGGATTAAGATTTAAGTCATTTTCGTCCTCCCTAGGCTTATTCTAGTTCAATTAGGGTTTCTAACCAATCTTGTGCATCCAATAGGTGTGTTTGTGCCAGTGGATGATCATTTAGGTCATTTTCGTCCTCCCTAGGCTTATTCTTGTCTAATTAGAGTTTTTAAGCAATCTTGTGCATCCAATAAGTTCATTTGTTTCATTGGATGAACATTTAGGTCATTTATGTCCTCCCTAGGCTTATTCTTGTCCAATTATGGTTTTTAACCAATCTTGTGCATCCAATAGGTGTGTTTGTGTCATTGGATGAACATTTAGGTCATTTTCGTCCTCCGTAGGCTTATTCTTGTCCAATTAGGGTTTCTAACCAATCTTGTGCATCCAATAGGTGTATTTGTGTCATTGGATGAACATTTAGGTCATTTTCATCCTCCCTAGGCTTATTCTTGTCCAATTAGGGTTTTTAAGCAATCTTGTACATCCAATAAGTTCATTTGTGTCATTGGATGAACATTTAGGTCATTTTCGTCCTCCCTAGGCTTATTCTTGTCCAATTAGGGTTTTTAAGCAATCTTGTGCATCCAATAAGTTCATTTGTGTCATTGGATGAACATTTAGGTCATTTTCGTCCTCCCTAGGCTTATTCTTGTTCAATTAGGGTTTCTAACCAATCTTGTGCATCCAATAGGTGTGTTTGTGTCATTGGATGAACATTTAGGTCATTTTGGTCCTCCCTAGTCTTATTCTTGTCCAATTAGGGTTTTAAGCAATCTTGTGCATCCAATAAGTTCATTTGTGTCATTGGATGAACATTTAGGTCATTTTTCATCCTCCCTAGGATTATTCTTGTCGAATTAGGGTTTTTAAGCAATCTTGTGCATCCAATAAGTTCATTTGTGTCATTGGATGAACATTTAGGTCATTTTCGTCCTCCCTAGGCTTATTCTTGTCCAATTAGGGTTTATAAGCAATCTTGTGCATCCAATAAGTTCATTTGTGTCATTGGATGAACATTTAGGTCATTTTCGTCCTCCCTAGGCTTATTCTTGTCCAATTAGGGTTTCTAACCAATCTTGTGCATCCAATAAGTTCATTTGTGTCATTGGATGAACATTTAGGTCATTTTCGTCCTCCCTAGGCTTATTCTTGTCCAATTAGGGTTTTAAGCAATCTTGTGCATCCAATAAGTTCATTTATGTCATTGGATGAACATTTAGGTCATTTTTCGTCCTCCCTAGGCTTATTCTTGTCCAATTAGGGTTTTTAACCAATCTTTTGCATCCAATAAGTTCATTTGTGTCATTAGATGAACATTTAGGTCATTTTCGCCCTCCTTAGGCTTATTCTTGTCCAATTAGGGTTTTTAAGCAATCTTGTGCATCCAATAAGTTCATTTGTGTCATTGGATGAACATTTAGGTCATTTTCGTCCTCCCTAGGCTTATTCTTGTCCAATTAGGGTTTTTAACCAATCTTGTGCATCCAATAGGTGTGTTTGTGTCATTGGATGAACATTTAGGTCATTTTCGTCCTCCCTAGGCTTATTCTTGTCCAATTAGGGTTTTTAACCAATCTTGTGCATCCAATAAGTTCATTTGTGTCATTGGATAAACATTTAGGTCATTTTCGTCCACCCTAGGCTTATTCTTGTCCAATAATGGTTTTTAACCAATCTTGTGCCTCCAATAAGTTCATTTGTGTCATTGGATGAACATTTAGGTCATTTTCGTCCTCCAAAGGCTTATTCTTGTCCAATTAGGGTTATTAACCAATCTTGTGCATCCAATAAGTTCATTTGTGTCATTGGATGAACATTTAGGTCATTTACGTCCTCCCTAGGCTTATTCTTGTCCAATTAGGGTTTTTAAGCAATCTTGTGAATCCAATAAGTTCATTTGTTTCATTGGATGAACATATAGGTCATTTTCGTCCTCCCTAGGCTTATTCTTGTTCTATTAGGGTTTTTAACCAATCTTGTGCATCCAATAGGTGTGTTTGTGTCATTGGATGAACATTTAGGTCATTTTCGTCCTCCCTAGGCTTATTCTTGTCCAATTAGGGTTTCTAACCAATCTTGTGATTCCAATAGGTGTATTTGTGTCATTGGATGAACATTTAGGTCATTTTCGTCCTCCCTAGGCTTATTCTTGTCTAATTAGGGTTTTTAAGCAATCTTGTGCATCCAATAAGTTCATTTGTGTCATTGGATGAACATTTAGGTCATTTATGTCCTCCCAAGGCTTATTCTTGTCCAATTATGGTTTTTAACCAATCTTGTGCATCCAATAGGTGTGTTTGTGTCATTGGATGAACATTTAGGTCATTTTCGTCCTCCCTAGGCTTATTCTTGTCCAATTAGGGTTTCTAACCAATCTTGTGATTCCAATAGGTGTATTTGTGTCATTGGATGAACATTTAGGTCATTTTCGTCCTCCCTAGGATTATTCTTGTCCAATTAGGGTTTTTAACCAATCTTGTGCCTCCAATAAGTTCATTTGTGTCATTGGATGAACATTTAGGTCATTTTCGTCCTCCCAAGGCTTATTCTTGTCCAATTAGTGTTTTTAACCAATCTTGTGCATCCAATAAGTTCATTTGTGTCATTGGATAAACATTTAGGTCATTTTTGTCCTCCCTAGGCTTATTCTTGTCCAATTAGGGTTTTTAAGCAATCTTGTGAATCCAATAAGTTCATTTGTTTCATTGGATGAACATTTAGGTCATTTTCGTCCTCCCTAGGTTTATTCTTGTCCAATTAGGGTTTTTAACCAATCTTGTGCATCCAATAGGTTCATTTGTGTCATTGGATGAACATTTAGGTCATTTTCGTCCTCCCAAGGCTTATTCTTGTCCAATTAGGGTGTTTAACCATTCTTGTGCATCCAATAAGTTCATTTGTGTCATTGGATGAACATTTAGGTCATTTTCATCCTCCCTATGCTTATTCTTGTCCAATTAGGGTTTTTAAGCAATCTTGTGAATCCAATAAGTTCATTTGTTTCATTGGATGAACATTTAGGTCATTTTGGTCCTCCCTAGGCTTATTCTTGTTCAATTAGGGTTTCTAACCAATCTTGTGCATCCAATAGGTGTGTTTGTGTCATTGGATGAACATTTAGGTCATTTTCGTCCTCCCTAGTCTTATTCTTGTCCAATTAGGGTTTTAAGCAGTCTTGTGCATCCAATAAGTTCATTTGTGTCATTGGATGAACATTTAGGTTATTTTTCGTCCTCACTAGGCTTAGTTTTGTGCAATTAGGGTTTTTAACCAATCTTGTGCATCCAATAGGTGTGTTTGTGTCATTAGATGAACATTTAGGTCATTTTCATCCTCCCTAGGCTTATTCTTGTCCAATTAGGGTTTCTAACCAATCTTGTGCATCCAATAGGTGTATTTGTGTCATTGGATGAACATTTAGGTCATTTTCGTCCTCCCTAGGCTTATTCTTGTCTAATTAGGGTTTTTAAGCAATCTTGTGCATCCAATAAGTTCATTTGTGTCATTGGATGAACATTTAGGTCATTTTCGTCCTCCCTTGGCTTATTTTTGTCCAATTATGGTTTTAAACCAATCTTGTGCATCCAATAGGTGTGTTTGTGTCATTGGATGAACATTTAGGTCATTTTCTTCCTACCTAGGCTTATTCTTGTCCAATTAGGGTTTCTAACCAATCTTGTGCATCCAATAGGTGTATTTGTGTCATTGGATGAACATTTAGGTCATTTTCGTCCTCCCTAGGCTTATTCTTGTCCAATTAGGGTTTTTAAGCAATCTTGTGCATCCAATAAGTTCATTTGTGTCATTCGATGAACATTTAGGTCATTTTCGACCTCCCAAGGCTTATTCTTGTCCAATTAGGGTTTTAAGCAATCTTGTGCATCCAATAAGTTCATTTGTGTCATTGGATTAAGATTTAAGTCATTTTCGTTCTCCCTAGGCTTATTCTTGTCCAGTTAGGGTTTTTAACCAATCTTGTGCATCCAATAGGTGTGTTTGTGTCATTGGATGAACATTTAGGTCATTTTCGTCCTCCCTAGGCTTATTCTTGTCCAATTAGGGTTTTTACCCATTCTTGTGCATCCAATAAGTTCATTTGTGTCATTGGATGAACATTTAGGTCATTTTCGTCCTCCCTAGGCTTATTCATGTCCAATTAGGGTTTTTAAGCAATCTTGTGCATCCAGTAAGTTCATTTGTCTCATTGGATGAACATTTAGGTCATTTTCGTCCTCCCTAGGCTTATTTTTTTGCAATTAGGGTTTTTAACCAATCTTGTGCATCCAATAGGTGTGTTTGTGTCATTGGATGAACATTTAGGTCATTTTCGTCCTCCCTAGGCTTATTTTTGTGCAATTAGGGTTTTTAACCAATCTTGTGCATCCAATAGGTGTATTTGTGTCATTGGATGAACATTTAGGTCATTTTCGTCCTCCCTAGGCTTATTCTTGTCCAATTAGGGTTTTTAAGCAATCTTGTGCATCCAATAACTTCATTTGTGTCATTGGATGAACATTTAGGTCATTTTCGTCCTCCCTAGGCTTATTCTTGTCCAATTAGGGTTTTTAACCAATCTTGTGCATCCAATAAGTTCATTTGTGTCATTGGATAAACATTTATGTCATTTTCGTCAACCCTAGGCTTATTCTTGTCCAATTAGGGTTTTTAACCAATCTTGTGCATCCAATAGGTGTATTTGTGTCATTGGATGAACATTTAGGTCATTTTCGTCCTCCCTAGGCTTATTCTTGTCCAATTAGGGTTTCTAACCAATCTTGTGCATCCAATAGGTGTATTTGTGTCTTTGGATGAACATTTAGGTCATTTTCGTCCTCCCTAGGCTTATTCTTGTCTAATTAGGGTTTTTAAGCAATCTTGTGCATCCAATAAGTTCATTTGTGTCATTGGATGAACATTTAGGTCATTTTCGTCCTCCCTTGGCTTATTTTTGTCCAATTATGGTTTTAAACCAATCTTGTGCATCCAATAGGTGTGTTTGTGTCATTGGATGAACATTTAGGTCATTTTCTTCCTACCTAGGCTTATTCTTGTCCAATTAGGGTTTCTAACCAATCTTGTGCATCCAATAGGTGTATTTGTGTCATTGGATGAACATTTAGGTCATTTTCGTCCTCCCTAGGCTTATTCTTGTCCAATTAGGGTTTTTAAGCAATCTTGTGCATCCAATAAGTTCATTTGTGTCATTCGATGAACATTTAGGTCATTTTCGACCTCCCAAGGCTTATTCTTGTCCAATTAGGGTTTTAAGCAATCTTGTGCATCCAATAAGTTCATTTGTGTCATTGGATTAAGATTTAAGTCATTTTCGTTCTCCCTAGGCTTATTCTTGTCCAGTTAGGGTTTTTAACCAATCTTGTGC
>JBBPBR010000586.1:16883-137696 GCA_037974775.1 Cicer pinnatifidum | reverse complement strand
TGTCCAATTAGGGTTTTTAAGCAATCTTGTGCATCCAGTAAGTTCATTTGTCTCATTGGATGAACATTTAGGTCATTTTCGTCCTCCCTAGGCTTATTTTTTTGCAATTAGGGTTTTTAACCAATCTTGTGCATCCAATAGGTGTGTTTGTGTCATTGGATGAACATTTAGGTCATTTTCGTCCTCCCTAGGCTTATTTTTGTGCAATTAGGGTTTTTAACCAATCTTGTGCATCCAATAGGTGTATTTGTGTCATTAGATGAACATTTAGGTCATTTTCATGCTCCCTAGGCTTATTGTTGTCCAATTAGGGTTTTTAACCAATCTTGTGCATCCAATAGGTGTGTTTGTGTCATTGGATGAACATTTAGGTCATTTTCGTCCTCTCTAGTCTTATTCTTGTCGAATTAGGGTTTTAAGCCAATCTTGTGCATCCAATAGGTGTGTTTGTGTCATTCGATGAACATTTAGGTCATTTTCGACCTCCCAAGGCTTATTCTTATCCAATTAGGGTTTTAAGCAATCTTGTGCATCCAATAAGTTCATTTGTGTCATTGGATTAAGATTTAAGTCATTTTCGTCCTCCCTAGGCTTATTCTTGTCCAATTAGGGTTTCTAACCAATCTTGTGCATCCAATAAGTTCATTTGTGTCATTGGATGAACATTTAGGTCATTTTCGTCCTCCCTAGGCTTATTCTTGTCCAATTAGGGTTTTTAACCAATCTTGTGCATCCAATAAGTTCATTTGTGTTATTGGATGAACATTTAGGTCATTTTCGTCCTCCCTAGGCTTATTCTTGTCCAATTAGGGTTTCTAACCAATCTTGTGCATCCAATAAGTTCATTTGGGTCATTGGATGAACATTTCGGTCATTTTTGTCCTCCCTAGGCTTATTCTTGTCCAATTAGGGTTTTTAACCAATCTTGTGCATCCAATAGGTGTGTTTGTGTCATTGGATGAACATTTAGGTCATTTTCGTCCTACCTAGGCTTATTCTTGTCCAATTAGGGTTTTAAGCCAATCTTGTGCATCCAATAGGTGTATTTGTGTCATTGGATGAACATTTAGGTCATTTTCGTCCTCCCTAGGCTTATTCTTGTCCAATTAGGGTTTTTAAGCAATCTTGTGCATCCAATAGGTGTGTTTGTGTCATATGATGAAAATTTAGGTCATTTTCGTCCTCCCAAGGCTTATTCATGTCCAATTAGAGTTTTAAGCAATATTGTGCATCCAATAAGTTTATTTGTGTCATTGGATGAACATTTAAGTCATTTTCGTCCACCCTAGGCTTATTCTTGTCCAATTAGGGTTTGTAACCAATCTTGTGCATCCAATAGGTGTGTTTGTGTCATTGGATGAACATTTAGGTCATTTTCGTCCTCCCTAGGCTTATTCTTGTCCAATTAGGATTTTAAAGCAATCTTGTGCATCCAATAAGTTCATTTGTGTCATTGGTTGAACATTTAGGTCATTTTCGTCCTCCTTAGGCTTATTCTTGTCCAATTAGGGTTTTTAACCAATCTTGTGCATCCAATAGGTGTGTTTGTGTCATGGGATGAACATTTATGTCATTTTCGTACTCCCTAGGCTTATTCTTGCCCAATTAGGGTTTTTAACCAATCTTGTGCATCCAATAAGTTCATATGTGTCATTGGATGAACATTTAGGTCATTTTCGTCCTCCCTAGGCTTATTGTTGTCCAATTAGGGTTTTTAACCAATCTTGTGCATCCAACAGGTGTATTTGTGTCATTAGATGAACATTTAGGTCATTTTCGTCCTCCCTAGGCTTATTCTTGTCCAATTAGGGTTTTTAAGCAATCTTGTGCATCCAATAAGTTCATTTGTGTCATTGGATGAACATTTAGGTCATTTTCGTCCTCCCTAGGCTTATTCTTGTCCAATTAGGGTTTTTAACCAATCTTGTGCATCCAATAAGTTCATTTGTGTCATTGGATGTACATTTAGGTCATTTTTGTCCTCCCTAGAATTATTCTTGTCCAATTAGGGTTTCTAACCAATCTTGTGCATCCAATAAGTTCATTTGTGTCATTGGATGAACATTTAGGTCATTTTCGTCCTCCCTAGGCTTATTCTTGTCCAATTAGGGTTTTTAACCAATCTTGTGCATCCAATAGGTGTGTTTGTGTCATTGGATGAACATTTAGGTCATTTTCGTCCTCCCTAGGCTTATTCTTGTAAAATTAGAATTTCTAACCAATCTTTTGCATCCAATAGGTGTATTTGTGTCATTGGATGAACATTTAGGTCATTTTCGTCCTCCCTAGGCTTATTCTTGTCCAATTAGGGTTTTTAAGCAATCTTGTGCATCCAATAAGTTCATTTGTGTCATTGGATGAACATTTAGGTCATTTTCGTCCTCCCTAGGCTTATTCTTGTCCAATTAGGGTTTCTAACCAATCTTGTGTGTCCAATAAGTTCATTTGTGTCATTGGATAAACATTTAGGTCATTTTCGTCCACCCTAGGCTTATTCTTGTCCAATTAGGGTTTTTAACCAATCTTGTGCATCCAATAGGTGTGTTTGTGTCATTGGATGAACATTTAGGTCATTTTCGTCCTCCCTACGCTTATTCTTTTCCAATTAGGGTTTTTAACCAATCTTGTGCATCCAATAGGTGTGTTTGTGTCATTGGATGAACATTTAGGTCATTTTCGTCCTCCCTAGGCTTATTCTTGTCCAATTAGGGTTTTTAACCAATCTTGTGCATCCAATAAGTTCATTTGTGTCATTGGATAAATATTTAGGTCATTTTCGTCCACCTTAGGCTTATTCTAGTCCAATTAGGATTTTTAACCAATCTTGTGCATCCAATAAGTTCATTTGTGTCATTGGATGAACATTTAGGTCATTTTCGTCCTCCCTAGGCTTATTCTTGTCAAATTAAGGTTTCTAACCAATCTTTTGCATCCAGTAGGTGTATTTGTGTCATTGGATGAACATTTAGGTCATTTTCGTCCTCCCTAGGCTTATTCTTGTCCAATTAGGGTTTTTAAGCAATCTTGTGCATCCAATAAGTTCATTTGTGTCATTGGATGAACATTTAGGTCATTTTCGTCCTCCCTAGGCTTATTCTTGTCCAATTAGGGTTTTTAACCAATCTTGTGCATCCAATAGGTGTGTTTGTGTCATTTATTGAACATTTAGGTCATTTTCGTCCTCCCTAGGCTTATTCTTGTCCAATTAGGGTTTTTAAGCAATCTTGTGCATCCAATAAGTTCATTTGTGTCATTGGATGAACATTTAGGTCATTTTCGTCCTCCCTAGGCTTATTCTTGTTTAATTAAGGTTTCTAACCAATCTTGTGCATCCAATAGGTGTGTTTGTGTCATTGGATGAACATTTAGGTCATTTTCGTCCTCCCTAGTCTTATTCTTGTCCAATTAGGGTTTTAAGCAATCTTGTGCATCCAATAAGTTCAATTGTGTCATTGGATGAACATTTAGGTCATTTTTCCTCCTCCCTGGGCTTATTCTTGTCCAATTTGGTTTTTAAGCAATCTTGTGCATCCAATAAGTTCATTTGTGTCATTGGATGAACATTTAGGTCATTTTCGTCCTCCCTAGGCTTATTCTTGTCCAATTAGGGTTTATAAACAATCTTGTGCATCCAATAAGTTCATTTGTGTCATTGGATGAACATTTAGGTCATTTTCGTCCTCCCTAGGCTTATTCTTGTCCAATTAGCGTTTCTAACCAATCTTGTGCATCCAATAAGTTCATTTGTGTCATTGGATGAACATTTAGGTCATTTTCGTCCTCCCTAGGCTTATTCTTGTCCAATTAGGGTTTTTAACCAATCTTGTGCATCCAATAGGTGTGTTTGTGTCATTGGATGAACATTTAGGTCAGTTTCGTCCTCCCTAGGCTTATTCTTGTCAAATTAGGGTTTCTAACCAATCTTTTGCATCCAATAGGTGTATTTGTGTCATTCGATGAACATTTAGGTCATTTTCGTCGTCCCTATGCTTATTATTGTCCAATTCGGGTTTTTAACCAATCTTGTGCATCCAATAAGTTCATTTGTGTCATTGGATAAACATTTAGGTCATTTTCGTCCACCCTAGGCTTATTCTTGTCCAATCAGGGTTTTTAACCAATCTTGTGCATCCAATAAGTTCATTTGTGTCATTGGATGAACATTTAGGTCATTTTCGTCATCCCTAGGCTTATTCTTGTCCAATTAAGGTTTTTAACCAATCTTGTGCATCCAATAGGTGTGTTTGTGTCATTGGATGAACATTTAGGTCATTTTCGTCGTCCCTAGTCTTATTCTTGTCCAATTAGGGTTTTAAGCAATCTTGTGCATCCAATAAGTTCATTTGTGTCATTGGATTAAGATTTAAGTCATTTTCGTCCTCCCTAGGCTTATTCTTGTTCAATTAGGGTTTCTAACCAATCTTGTGCATCCAATAAGTTCATTTGTGTCATTGGATGAACATTTAGGTCATTTTCGTCCTCCCTAGGCTTATTCTTGTCCAATTAGGGTTTTTAACCAATCTTGTGCATCCAATAGGTGTGTTTGTGTCATTGGATGAACATTTAGGTCATTTTCGTCCTCCCTAGGCTTATTCTTGTCAAATTAGGGTTTCTAACCAATCTTCTGCATCCAATAGGTGTATTTGTGTCATTGGTCGAACATTTAGGTCATTTTCGTCCTCCGTAGGCTTATTCTTGTCCAATTAGGATTTTTAAGCAATCTTGTGCATCCAATAAGTTCATTTGTGTCATTGGATGAACATTTAGGTCATTTTCGTCCTCCCTAGGCTTATTCTTGTCCAATTAGGGTTTTTAACCAATCTTGTGCATCCAATATGTGTGTTTGTGTCATTGGATGAACATTTAGGTCATTTTCGTCCTCCCTAGGCTTATTCTTGTCCAATTAGGGTTTTTAACCAATCTTGTGCATCCAATAAGTTCATTTGTGTCATTGGATAAACATTTAGGTCATTTTCGTCCACCCTAGGGTTATTCCTGTCCAATTAGGGTTTTTAACCAATCTTGTGCATCCAATAAGTTCATTTGTGTCATTGGATGAACATTTAGGTCATTTTCGTCCTCCCAAGGCTTATTGTTGTCCAATTAGGGTTTTTAACCAATCTTGTGCATCCAATAAGTTCATTTGTGTCATTGGATGAACATTTAGGTCATTTTCGTCCTCCCTAGGCTTATTCATGTCCAATTAGGGTTTTTAAGCAATCTTGTGCATCCAGTAAGTTCATTTGTGTCATTGGATGAACATTTAGGTCATTTTCGTCCTCCCTAGGCTTATTTTTTTGCAATTAGGGTTTTTAACCAATCTTGTGCATCCAATAGGTGTGTTTGTGTCATTGGATGAACATTTAGGTCATTTTCGTCCTCCCTAGGCTTATTTTTGTGCAATTAGGGTTTTTAACCAATCTTGTGCATCCAATAGGTGTATTTGTGTCATTAGATGAACATTTAGGTCATTTTCGTCCTCCCTAGGCTTATTGTTGTCCAATTAGGGTTTTTAACCAATCTTGTGCATCCAATAGGTGTGTTTGTGTCATTGGATGAACATTTAGGTCATTTTCGTCCTCTCTAGTCTTATTCTATTCGAATTAGGGTTTTAAGCCAATCTTGTGCATCCAATAGGTGTGTTTGTGTCATTCGATGAACATTTAGGTCATTTTCGACCTCCCAAGGCTTATTCTTATCCAATTAGGGTTTTAAGCAATCTTGTGCATCCAATAAGTTCATTTGTGTCATTGGATGAACATTTAGGTCATTTTCGTCCTCCCTTGGGTTATTCTTGTCCAATTAGGGTTTCTAACCAATCTTGTGCATCCAATAAGTTCATTTGTGTCATTGGATTAAGATTTAAGTCATTTTCGTCCTCACTAGGCTTAGTTTTGTGCAATTAGGGTTTTTAACCAATCTTGTGCATCCAATAGGTGTGTTTGTGTCATTAGATGAACATTTAGGACATTTTCATCCTCCCTAGGCTTATTGTTGTCCAATTAGGGTTTTTAACCAATCTTGTGCATCCAATAGGTGTGTTTGTGTCATTGGATGAACATTTAGGTCATTTTCGTCCTCCCTAGTCTTATTCTTGTCCAATTAGGGTTTTAAGCCAATCTTGTGCATCCAATAGGTGTGTTTGTGTCATTTGATGAACATTTAGGTCATTTTCGTCCTCTGAAGGCTTATTCTTATCCAATTAGGGTTTTAAGCAATCTTGTGAATCCAATAAGTTCATTTGTTTCATTGGATGAACATTTAGGTCATTTTGGTCCTCCCTAGGCTTATTCTTGTTCAATTAGGGTTTCTAACCAATCTTGTGCATCCAATAGGTGTGTTTGTGTCATTGGATGAACATTTAGGTTATTTTCGTCCTCACTAGGCTTAGTTTTGTGCAATTAGGGTTTTTAACCAATCTTGTGCATCCAATAGGTGTGTTTGTGTCATTAGATGAACATTTAGGTCATTTTCATCCTCCCTAGGCTTATTCTTGTCCAATTAGGGTTTCTAACCAATCTTGTGCATCCAATAGGTGTATTTGTGTCATTGGATGAACATTTAGGTCATTTTCGTCCTCCCTAGGCTTATTCTTTTCTAATTAGGGTTTTTAAGCAATCTTGTGCATCCAATAAGTTCATTTGTGTCATTGGATGAACATTTAGGTCATTTTCGTCCTCCCTAGGCTTATTCTTGTCCAATTAGGGTTTTTAACCAATCTTGTGCATCCAATAGGTGTGTTTGTGTCATTGGATGAACATTTAGGTCATTTTCGTCCTCTCTAGTCTTATTCTTTGTCGAATTAGGGTTTTAAGCCAATCTTGTGCATCCAATAGGTGTGTTTGTGTCATTCGATGAACATTTAGGTCATTTTCGACCTCCCAAGGCTTATTCTTATCCAATTAGGGTTTTAAGCAATCTTGTGCATCCAATAAGTTCATTTGTGTCATTGGATTAAGATTTAAGTCATTTTCGTCCTCCCTAGGCTTATTCTTGTCCAATTAGGGTTTCTAACCAATCTTGTGCATCCAATAATTTCATTTGTGTCATTGGATGAACATTTAGGTCATTTTCGTCCTCCCTAGGCTTATTCTTGTCCAATTAGGGTTTTTAACCAATCTTGTGCATCCAATAGGTGTGTTTGTGTCATTGGATGAACATTTAGGTCATTTTCGTCCTCCCTATGCTTATTCTTGTCAAATTAGGGTTTCTAACCAATCTTTTGCATCCAATAGGTGTATTTGTGTCATTGGATGAACATTTAGGTGATTTTCGTCCTCCCTAGGCTTATTCTTGTCCAATTAGGGTTTTTAAGCAATCTTGTGCATCCAATAAGTTCATTTGTGTCATTGGATGAACATTTAGGTCATTTTCGTCCTCCCTAGGCTTATTCTTGTCCAATTAGGGTTTTTAACCAATCTTGTGCATCCAATAGGTGTGTTTGTGTCATTGGATGAACATTTAGGTCATTTTCATCCTCCCTAGGCTTATTCTTGTCCAATTAGGGTTTTTAACTAATCTTGTGCATCCAATAAGTTCATTTGTGTCATTGGATGAACATTTAGGTCATTTTCGTCCTCCCTAGGCTTATTCTTGTCCAATTAGGGTTTTTAACCAATCTTGTGCATCCAATAGGTGTGTTTGTGTCATTGGATGAACATTTAGGTCATTTTCGTCCTCCCTAGGCTTATGCTTGTCAAATTAGGGTTTCTAACCAATCTTTTGCATCCAATAGGTGTATTTGTGTCATTGGATGAACAATTAGGTCATTTTCGTGCTCCCTAGGCTTATTCTTGTCCAATTAGGGTTTTTAAGCAATCTTGTGCATCCAATAAGTTCATTTGTGTCATTGGATGAACATTTAGGTCATTTTCGTCCTCCCTAGGCTTATTCTTGTCCAATTAGGGTTTTTAACCAATCTTGTACATCCAATAAGTTCATTTGTGTCATTGGATGAACATTTAGGTCATTTTCGTCCTCCCAAGGCTTATTCTTGTCCAATTAGGGTTTTTAACCAATCTTGTGCATCCAATAAGTTCATTTGTGTCATTGGATGAACATGTAGGTCATTTTCGTCCTCCCTAGGCTTATTCTTGTCCAATTAGGGTTTTTAACCAATCTTGTGCATCCAATAAGTTCATTTGTTTCATTGGATGAACATTTAGGTCATTTTCGTCCTCCCTAGGCTTATTCTTGTCCAATTAGGGTTTTTAACCAATCATGTGCATCCAATAGGTATATTTTTGTCATTGGATTAACATTTAGGTCATTTTCGTCCTCCCTAGGCTTATTCTTGTCCAATTAGGGTTTTTAAGCAATCTTGTGCATCCAATAAGTTCATTTGTGTCATTGGATGAACATTTAGGTCATTTTCGTCCTCCCTAGGCTTATTCTTGTCCAATTAGGGTTTTTAACCAATCTTGTGCATCCAATAAGTTCATTTGTGTCATTGGATAAACATTTAGGTCATTTTCGTCCACCCTAGGCTTATTCTTGTCCAATTAGGGTTTTTAACCAATCTTGTGCATCAAATAGGTTCATTTGTGTCATTGGATGAACATTTAGGTCATTTTCGTCCTCCCTAGGCTTATTCTTTTCCAATTAGGGTTTTTAACCAATCTTGTGCATCCAATAAGTTCATTTGTGTCATTGGATGAACATTTAGGTCATTTTCGTCCTCCCTAGGCTTATTCTTGTCCAATTAGGGTTTTTAAGCAATCTTGTGAATCCAATAAGTTCATTTGTTTCATTGGATGAACATTTAGGTCATTTTGGTCCTCCCTAGGCTTATTCTTGTTCAATTAGGGTTTCTAACCAATCTTGTGCATCCAATAGGTGTGTTTGTCTCATTGGATGAAAATTTAGGTCATTTTCGTCCTCCCTAGGCTTATTCTTGTCCAATTAGGGTTTTTAAGCAATCTTGTGAATCCAATAAGTTCATTTGTTTCATTGGATGAACATTTAGGTCATTTTGGTCCTCCCTAGGCTTATTCTTGTTCAATTAGGGTTTCTAACCAATCTTGTGCATCCAATAGGTGTGTTTGTGTCATTGGTTGAACATTTAGGTCATTTTCGTCCTCCCTAGTCTTATTCTTGTCCAATTAGGGTTTTAAGCAATCTTGTGCATCCAATAAGTTCATTTGTGTCATTGGATGAACATTTAGGTTATTTTCGTCCTCACTAGGCTTAGTTTTGTGCAATTAGGGTTTTTAACCAATCTTGTGCATCCAATAGGTGTGTTTGTGTCATTAGATGAACATTTAGGTCATTTTCATCCTCCCTAGGCTTATTGTTGTCCAATTAGGGTTTTTAACCAATCTTGTGCATCCAATAGGTGTGTTTGTGTCATTGGATGAACATTTAGGTCATTTTCGTCCTGCCTAGTCTTATTCTTGTCCAATTAGGGTTTTAAGCAATCTTGTGCATCCAATAAGTTCATTTGTGTCATTGGATGAACATTTAGGTCATTTTTTGTCCTCCCTAAGCTTATTCTTGTCCAATTAGGGTTTTTAAGCATTCTTGTGCATCCAATAAGTTCATTTGTGTCATTGGATGAACATTTAGGTTATTTTCGTCCTCACTAGGCTTAGTTTTGTGCAATTAGGGTTTTTAACCAATCTTGTGCATCCAATAGGTGTGTTTGTGTCATTAGATGAACATTTAGGTCATTTTCATCCTCCCTAGGCTTATTGTTGTCCAATTAGGGTTTTTAACCAATCTTGTGCATCCAATAGGTGTGTTTGTGTCATTGGATGAACATTTAGGTCATTTTCGTCCTCTCTAGTCTTATTCTTGTCGAATTAGGGTTTTAAGCCAATCTTGTGCATCCAATAGGTGTGTTTGTGTCATTCGATGAACATTTAGGTCATTTTCGACCTCCCAAGGCTTATTCTTATCCAATTAGGGTTTTAAGCAATCTTGTGCATCCAATAAGTTCATTTGTGTCATTGGATTAAGATTTAAGTCATTTTCGTCCTCCCTAGGCTTATTCTTGTCCAATTAGGGTTTCTAACCAATCTTGTGCATCGAATAAGTTCATTTGTGTCATTGGATGAACATTTAGGTCATTTTCAACCTCCCAAGGCTTATTCTTATCCAATTAGGGTTTTTAACCAATCTTGTGGATCCAATAAGTTCATTTGTGTCATTGGATAAACATTTAGGTCATTTTTGTCCTCCCTAGGCTTATTCTTGTCCAATTAGGGTTTTTAAGCAATCTTGTGAATCCAATAAGTTCATTTGTTTCATTGGATGAACATTTAGGTCATTTTGGTCCTCCCTAGGCTTATTCTTGTTCAATTAGGGTTTCTAACCAATCTTGTGCATCCAATAGGTGTGTTTGTGTCATTGGATGAACATTTAGGTTATTTTCGTCCTCACTAGGCTTAGTTTTGTGCAATTAGGGTTTTTAACCAATCTTGTGCATCCAATAGGTGTGTTTGTGTCATTAGATGAACATTTAGGTCATTTTCATCCTCCCTAGGCTTATTCTTGTCCAATTAGGGTTTCTAACCAATCTTGTGCATCCAATAGGTGTATTTTTGTCATTGGATGAACATTTAGGTCATTTTCGTCCTCCCTAGGCTTATTCTTTTCTAATTAGGGTTTTTAAGCAATCTTGTGCATCCAATAAGTTCATTTGTGTCATTGGATGAACATTTAGGTCATTTTCGTCCTCCCTAGGCTTATTCTTGTCCAATTAGGGTTTTTAACCAATCTTGTGCATCCAATAGGTGTGTTTGTGTCATTGGATGAACATTTAGGTCATTTTCGTCCTCTCTAGTCTTATTCTTTGTCGAATTAGGGTTTTAAGCCAATCTTGTGCATCCAATAGGTGTGTTTGTGTCATTCGATGAACATTTAGGTCATTTTCGACCTCCCAAGGCTTATTCTTATCCAATTAGGGTTTTAAGCAATCTTGTGCATCCAATAAGTTCATTTGTGTCATTGGATTAAGATTTAAGTCATTTTCGTCCTCCCTAGGCTTATTCTTGTCCAATTAGGGTTTCTAACCAATCTTGTGCATCCAATAATTTCATTTGTGTCATTGGATGAACATTTAGGTCATTTTCGTCCTCCCTAGGCTTATTCTTGTCCAATTAGGGTTTTTAACCAATCTTGTGCATCCAATAAGTTCATTTGTGTTATTGGATGAACATTTAGGTCATTTTCGTCCTCCCTAGGCTTATTCTTGTCCAATTAGGGTTTCTAACCAATCTTGTGCATCCAATAAGTTCATTTGTGTCATTGGATGAACATTTCGGTCATTTTCGTCCTCCCTAGGCTTATTCTTGTCCAATAAGGGTTTTTAACCAATCTTGTGCATCCAATAGGTGTGTTTGTGTCATTGGATGAACATTTAGTTCATTTTCGTCCAACCTAGGCTTATTCTTGTCCAATTAGGGTTTTAAGCCAATCTTATGCATCCAATAGGTGTGTTTGTATCATTGGATGAACATTTAGGTCATTTTCGTCCTACCTAGGCTTATTCTTGTCAAATTAGGGTTTCTAACCAATCTTGTGCATCCAATAGGTGTATTTGTGTCATTGGATGAACATTTAGGTCATTTTCGTCCTCCCTAGGCTTATTCTTGTCCAATTAGGGTTTTTAAGCAATCTTGTGCATCCAATAGGTGTGTTTGTGTCATTTGATGAACATTTAGGTCATTTTCGTCCTCCCAAGGCTTATTCTTGTCCAATTAGAGTTTTAAGCAATATTGTGCATCCAATAAGTTTATTTGTGTCATTGGATGAACATTTAAGTCATTTTCGTCCACCCTAGGCTTATTCTTGTTCAATTAGGGTTTGTAACCAATCTTGTGCATCCAATAGGTGTGTTTGTGTCATTGGATGAACATTTAGCTCATTTTCGTCCTCCCTAGGCTTATTCTTGTCCAATTAGGGTTTTTAAGCAATCTTGTGAATCCAATAAGTTCATTTGTTTCATTGGATGAACATTTAGGTCATTTTCGTCCTCCCTAGGCTTATTCTTGTCCAATTAGGCTTTTTAACCAATCTTGTGCATCCAATAGGTTCATTTGTGTCATTGGATGAACATTTAGGTCATTTTCGTCCTCCCAAGGCTTATTCTTGTCCAATTAGGGTTTTTAACCATTCTTGTGCATCCAATAAGTTCATTTGTGTCATTGGATGAACATTTAGGTTATTTTCGTCCTCCCTATGCTTATTCTTGTCCAATTAGGGTTTTTAAGCAATCTTGTGAATCCAATAAGTTCATTTGTTTCATTGGATGAACATTTAGGTCACTTTGGTCCTCCCTAGGCTTATTCTTGTTCAATTAGGGTTTCTAACCAATCTAGTGCATCCAATAGGTGTGTTTGTGTCATTGGATGAACATTTAGGTCATTTTCGTCCTCCCTAGTCTTATTCTTGTCCAATTAGGGTTTTAAGCAGTCTTGTGCATCCATTAAGTTCATTTGTGTCATTGGATGAACATTTAGGTTATTTTCGTCCTCACTAGGCTTAGTTTTGTGCAATTAGGGTTTTTAACCAATCATGTGCATCCAATAGGTGTGTTTGTGTCATTGGATGAACATTTAGGTCATTTTCGTCCTACCTTGGCTTATTCTTGTCCAATTAGGGTTTCTGACCAATCTTGTGCATCCGATAGGTGTATTTGTGTCATTGGATGAACATTTAGGTCATTTTCGTCTTCCTTAGGCTTATTCTTGTCCAATTAGGGTTTTTAAGCAATCTTGTGCATCCAATAAGTTCATTTGTGTCATTCGATGAACATTTAGGTCATTTTCGACCTCCCAAGGCTTATTCTTGTCCAATTAGGGTTTTAAGCAATCTTGTGCATCCAATAAGTTCATTTGTGTCATTGGATTAAGATTTAAGTCATTTTCGTTCTCCCTAGGCTTATTCTTGTCCAGTTAGGGTTTTTAACCAATCTTGTGCGTCCAATAGGTGTGTTTGTGTCATTGGATGAACATTTAGGTCATTTTCGTCCTCCCTAGGCTTATTCTTGTCCAATTAGGGTTTTTAACCAATCTTGTGCATCCAATAAGTTCATTTGTGTCATTGGATGAACATTTAGGTCATTTTCGTCCTCCCTAGGCTTATTCATGTCCAATTAGGGTTTTTAAGCAATCTTGTGCATCTAGTAAGTTCATTTGTGTCATTGGATGAACATTTAGGTCATTTTCGTCCTCCCTAGGCTTATTTTTTTGCAATTAGGGTTTTTAACCAATCTTGTGCATCCAATAGGTGTGTTTGTGTCATTGGATGAACATTTAGGTCATTTTCGTCCTCCCTAGGCTTATTTTTGTGCAATTAGGGTTTTTAACCAATCTTGTGCATCCAATAGGTGTATTTGTGTCATTAGATGAACATTTAGGTCATTTTCGTCCTCCCTAGGCTTATTTTTGTCCAATTAGGGTTTTTAACCAATCTTGTGCATCCAATAGGTGTGTTTGTGTCATTGGATGAACATTTAGGTCATTTTCGTCCTCCCTAGGCTTATTGTTGTCCAATTAGGGTTTTTAACCAATCTTGTGCATCCAATAGGTGTGTTTAGTCATTTGATGAACATTTAGGTTATTTTCATCCTCCCTAGGCTTATTCTTGTCCAATTATGGTTTTTAACAAATCTTGTGCATCCAATAAGTTCATTTGTGTCATTGGATTAACATTTAGGTCATTTTCGTCCTCCTTAGGCTTATTCTTGTCCAATTAGGGTTTCTAATCAATCTTGTGCATCCAATAGGTGTGTTTGTGTCATTGGATGAACATTTAGGTCATTTTCGTCCTCCCTAGGCTTATTCTTGTCCAATTATGGTTTTTAACCAATCTTGTGCATCCAATAGGTGTGTTTGTGTCATTGGATGAACATTTAGGTCATTTTCGTCCTCCCTAGGCTTATTCTTGTCCAATTAGGGTTTTTAACCAATCTTGTGCATCCAATAGGTGTGTTTGTTTCATTGGATGAACATTTAGGTCATTTTCGTCCTCCCTAGGCTTATTCTTGTCCAATTAGGGTTTTTAACCAATATTGTGCATCCAATAAGTTCATTTGTGTCATTGGATGAACAATTAGGTCATTTTCGTCCACCCCAAGCTAATTCTTGTCCAATTAGGGTTTTTAACCAATCTTATGCATCCAATAAGTTCATTTGTGTCATTAGATGAACATTTAGGTCATTTTCGTCCTCCCTAGGCTTATTCTTGTCCAATTAGGGTTTCTAACCAATCTTGTGCATCCAACAGGTGTGTTTGTGTCATTGGATGAACATTTAGGTCATTTTCGTCCTCCCTAGGCTTATTCTTGTCCAATTAGGGTTTTTAACCAATCTTGTGCATCCAATAAGTTCATTTGTGTCATTGGATTAACATTTAGGTCATTTTCATCCTCCCTAGGCTTATTCTTGTCCAATTATGGTTTCTAACCAATCTTGGGCATCCAATAGGTGTGTTTGTGTCATTGGATTAACATTTAGGTCATTTTCGTCCTCCCTAGGCTTATTCTTGTCCAATTAAGGTTTTTAACCAATCTTGTGCATCCAATAAGTTCATTTGTGTCATTGGGTGAACATTTAGGTCATTTTCGTCCTCCCTAGGCTTATTCTTGTCCAATTAGGGTTTCTAACCAATCTTGTGCATCCAATAGGTATGTTTAGTCATTTGATGAACATTTAGGTCATTTTCGTCCTCCCTAGGCTTATTCTTGTCCAATTAGGGTTTCTAACCAATCTTGTGCATCCAATAAGTTCATTTGTGTCATTGGATGAACATTTAGGTCATTTTCGTCCTCCCTAGGCTTATTCTTGTCCAATTAGGGTTTTTAACCAATCTTGTGCATCCAATAAGTTCATTTGTGTCATTGGATGAACATTTAGGTCATTTTCGTCCTCCCTAGGCTTATTCTTGTCCAGTTAGGGTTTTTAACCAACCTTGTGCATCCAATAAGTTCATTTGTGTCATTGGAGGAACATTTAGGTCATTTTTCGTCCTCCCTAGTCTTATTCTTGTCCAATTCGGGTTTTTATGCAATCTTGTACATCCATTAGGTGTGTTTGTGTCATTGGACGAACATTTAGGTCATTTTCGTCCTCCCTAGGCTTATTCTTGTCCAATTAGGGTTTTTAACCAATCTTGTGCATCCAATAAGTTCATTTGTGTCATTGGATGAACATTTAGGTCATTTTCGTCCTCCCTAGGCTTATTCTTGTCCAATTAGGGTTTTTAACCAATCTTGTGCATCCAATAGGTGTGTTTGTGTCATTGGATGAACATTTAGGTCATTTTCGTCCTCCCTCGGCTTATTCTTGTCCAATTAGGGTTTTTTACCAATCTTGTGCATCCAATAAGTTCATTTGTGTCATTGGATTAACATTTAGGTCATTTTCGTCCTTCCTAGGCTTATTCTTGTCCAATTACGGTTTCTAACCAATCTTGTGCATCAAATAGGTGTGTTTGTGTCATTGGATGAACATTTAGGTCATTTTCGTCCTCCCTAGGCTTATTCTTGTCCAATTAGGGTTTTTAACCAATCTTGTGCATCCAATAAGTTCATTTGTGTCATTGGATGAACATTTAGGTCATTTTCGTCCTCCCTAGGCTTATTCTTGTTTAATTAGGGTTTTTAAGCAATCTTGTGCATCCAATAAGTTCATTTGTGTCATTGGATGAACATTTAGGTCATTTTCGTCCTCCCTAGGCTTATTCTTGTCCAATTAGGGTTTTTAACCAATCTTGTGCATCCAATAGGTGTGTTTGTGTCATTGGATGAACATTTAGGTCAGTTTCGTCATCCCTAGGCTTATTCTTGTCCAATTAGGGTTTCTAACCAATCTTGTGCATCCAATAGGTGTATTTGTGTCATTGGATGAACATTTAGGTCATTTTCGTCCTCCCTAGAATTATTCTTGTCCAATTAGGGTTTCTAACCAATCTTGTGCATCCAATAGGTGTGTTTGTGTCATTGGATGAACATTTAGGTCATTTTCGTCCTCCCTAGGCTTATTCTTGTCCAATTAGGGTTTCTAACCAATCTTGTGCATCCAATAGGTATGTTTGTGTCATTGGATGAACATTTAGGTCAGTTTCTTCCTCCCTAGGCTTATTCTTGTCCAATTAGGGTTTCTTACGAATCTTGTGCATCCAATAGGTGTGTTTGTGTCATTGGATGAACATTTAGGTCATTTTCGTCCTCCCTAGGCTTATTCTTGTCCAATTAGGGTTTTTAACCAATCTTGTGCATCCAATAAGTTCATTTGTGTCATTGGATAAACATTTAGGTCATTTTCGTCCAACCTAGACTTATTCTTGTCCAATTAGGGTTTTTAACCAATCTTGTGCATCCAATAGGTGTATTTGTGTCATTGGATGAACATTAAGGTCATTTTCGTCCTCCCTAGGCTTATTCTTCTCCAATTAGGGTTTTTAACCAATCTTGTGCATCCAATAGGTGTGTTTGTGTCATTGGATGAACATTTAGGTCAGTTTCTTCCTCCCTAGGCTTATTCTTGTCCAATTAGGGTTTCTTACGAATCTTGTGCATCCAATAGGTGTGTTTGTGTCATTGGATGAACATTTAGGTCATTTTCGTCCTCCCTAGGCATATTCTTGTCCAATTAGGGTTTTTAACCAATCTTGTGCATCCAATAAGTTCATTTGTGTCATTGGATGAACATTTAGGTCATTTTCATCCTCCCTAGGCTTATTCTTGTCCAATTAGGGTTTTTAACCAAGCTTGTGCATCCAATAGGTGTGTTTGTGTCATTGGATGAACATTTAGGTCATTTTCATCCTCCCTAGGCTTATTCTTGTCCAATTAGGGTTTCTAACCAATCTTGTGCATCCAATAGGTGTGTTTGTGTCATTGGATGAACATTTAGGTCATTTTCGTCCTCCCTAGGCTTATTCTTGTCCAATTAGGGTTTTTAACCAATCTTGTGCATCCAATAGGTGTGTTTGTGTCATCGGATGAACATTTAGGTCATTTTCGTCCTCCCTAGGCTTATTCTTGTCCAATTAGGGTTTATAAGCAATCTTGTGCATCCAATAAGTTCATTTGTGTCATTGGATGAACATTTAGGTCATTTTCGTCCTCCCTAGGCTTATTCTTGTCCAATTAGGGTTTCTAACCAGTCTTGTGCATCCAATATGTGTGTTTGTGTCAATGGATGAACATTTAGGTCATTTTCGTCCTCCCTAGGCTTATTCTTGTCAAATTAGGGTTTCTAACCAATCTTTTGCATCCAATAGGTGTATTTGTGTCATTGGATGAACATTTCATCCTCCCTAGGCTTATTCGTGTCAAATTAGGGTTTCTAACCAATCTTTTGCATCCAATAGGTGTATTTGTGTCATTGGATGAACATTTAGGTCATTTTCGTCCTCCCTAGGCTTATTCTTGTCCAATTAGGGTTTTTAACCAATCTTGTGCATCCAATAGGTGTGTTTGTGTCATTGGATGAACATTTAGGTCATTTTCGTCCTCCCTAGGCTTATTCTTGTCCAATTAGGGTTTTTAACCAATCTTGTGCATCCAATAAGTTCATTTGTGTCATTGGATAAACATTTAGGTCATTTTCGTCCACCCTAGGGTTATTCCTGTCCAATTAGGGTTTTTAACCAATCTTGTGCATCCAATAAGTTCATTTGTGTCATTGGATGAACATTTAGGTCATTTTCGTCCTCCCAAGGCTTATTGTTGTCCAATTAGGGTTTTTAACCAATCTTGTGCATCCAATAAGTTCATTTGTGTCATTGGATGAACATTTAGGTCATTTTCGTCCTCCCTAGGCTTATTCATGTCCAATTAGGGTTTTTAAGCAATCTTGTGCATCCAGTAAGTTCATTTGTGTCATTGGATGAACATTTAGGTCATTTTCGTCCTCCCTAGGCTTATTTTTTTGCAATTAGGGTTTTTAACCAATCTTGTGCATCCAATAGGTGTGTTTGTGTCATTGGATGAACATTTAGGTCATTTTCGTCCTCCCTAGGCTTATTTTTGTGCAATTAGGGTTTTTAACCAATCTTGTGCATCCAATAGGTGTATTTGTGTCATTAGATGAACATTTAGGTCATTTTCGTCCTCCCAAGGCTTATTGTTGTCCAATTAGGGTTTTTAACCAATCTTGTGCATCCAATAGGTGTGTTTGTGTCATTGGATGAACATTTAGGTCATTTTCGTCCTCTCTAGTCTTATTCTATTTGAATTAGGGTTTTAAGCCAATCTTGTGCATCCAATAGGTGTGTTTGTGTCATTCGATGAACATTTAGGTCATTTTCGACCTCCCAAGGCTTATTCTTATCCAATTAGGGTTTTAAGCAATCTTGTGCATCCAATAAGTTCATTTGTGTCATTGGATTAAGATTTAAGTCATTTTCGTCCTCCCTAGGCTTATTCTTGTCCAATTAGGGTTTCTAACCAATCTTGTGCATCCAATAAGTTCATTTGTGTCATTGGATGAACATTTAGGTCATTTTCGTCCTCCCTAGGCTTATTCTTGTCCAATTAGGGTTTTTAACCAATCTTGTGCATCCAATAAGTTCATTTGTGTTATTGGATGAACATTTAGGTCATTTTCGTCCTCCCTAGGCTTATTCTTGTCCAATTAGGGTTTCTAACCAATCTTGTGCATCCAATAAGTTCATTTGGGTCATTGGATGAACATTTCGGTCATTTTTGTCCTCCCTAGGCTTATTCTTGTCCAATTAGGGTTTTTAACCAATCTTGTGCATCCAATAGGTGTGTTTGTGTCATTGGATGAACATTTAGGTCATTTTCGTCCTACCTAGGCTTATTCTTGTCCAATTAGGGTTTTAAGCCAATCTTGTGCATCCAATAGGTGTATTTGTGTCATTGGATGAACATTTAGGTCATTTTCGTCCTCCCTAGGCTTATTCTTGTCCAATTAGGGTTTTTAAGCAATCTTGTGCATCCAATAGGTGTGTTTGTGTCATATGATGAAAATTTAGGTCATTTTCGTCCTCCCAAGGCTTATTCATGTCCAATTAGAGTTTTAAGCAATATTGTGCATCCAATAAGTTTATTTGTGTCATTGGATGAACATTTAAGTCATTTTCGTCCACCCTAGGCTTATTCTTGTCCAATTAGGGTTTGTAACCAATCTTGTGCATCCAATAGGTGTGTTTGTGTCATTGGATGAACATTTAGGTCATTTTCGTCCTCCCTAGGCTTATTCTTGTCCAATTAGGATTTTAAAGCAATCTTGTGCATCCAATAAGTTCATTTGTGTCATTGGTTGAACATTTAGGTCATTTTCGTCCTCCTTAGGCTTATTCTTGTCCAATTAGGGTTTTTAACCAATCTTGTGCATCCAATAGGTGTGTTTGTGTCATGGGATGAACATTTATGTCATTTTCGTACTCCCTAGGCTTATTCTTGCCCAATTAGGGTTTTTAACCAATCTTGTGCATCCAATAAGTTCATATGTGTCATTGGATGAACATTTAGGTCATTTTCGTCCTCCCTAGGCTTATTGTTGTCCAATTAGGGTTTTTAACCAATCTTGTGCATCCAACAGGTGTATTTGTGTCATTAGATGAACATTTAGGTCATTTTCGTCCTCCCTAGGCTTATTCTTGTCCAATTAGGGTTTTTAAGCAATCTTGTGCATCCAATAAGTTCATTTGTGTCATTGGATGAACATTTAGGTCATTTTCGTCCTCCCTAGGCTTATTCTTGTCCAATTAGGGTTTTTAACCAATCTTGTGCATCCAATAAGTTCATTTGTGTCATTGGATGTACATTTAGGTCATTTTTGTCCTCCCTAGAATTATTCTTGTCCAATTAGGGTTTCTAACCAATCTTGTGCATCCAATAAGTTCATTTGTGTCATTGGATGAACATTTAGGTCATTTTCGTCCTCCCTAGGCTTATTCTTGTCCAATTAGGGTTTTTAACCAATCTTGTGCATCCAATAGGTGTGTTTGTGTCATTGGATGAACATTTAGGTCATTTTCGTCCTCCCTAGGCTTATTCTTGTAAAATTAGAATTTCTAACCAATCTTTTGCATCCAATAGGTGTATTTGTGTCATTGGATGAACATTTAGGTCATTTTCGTCCTCCCTAGGCTTATTCTTGTCCAATTAGGGTTTTTAAGCAATCTTGTGCATCCAATAAGTTCATTTGTGTCATTGGATGAACATTTAGGTCATTTTCGTCCTCCCTAGGCTTATTCTTGTCCAATTAGGGTTTCTAACAGATCTTTTGCATCCAATAGGTGTATTTGTGTCATTGGATGAACATTTAGGTCATTTTCGTCATCCCTAGTCTTATTCTTGTCCAATTAGGGTTTTAAGCAATCTTGTGCATCCAATAAGTTCATTTGTGTCATTGGATGAACATTTAGGTCATTTTCGTCCTCCCTAGGCTTATTCTTGTCCAATTACGGTTTTTAACCAATCTTGTGCATCCAATAGGTGTGTTTGTGTCATTGCATGAACATTTAGGTCATTTTCGTCCTCCCTAGGCTTATTCTTGTCCAATTAGGGTTTTTAAGCAATCTTGTGCATCCAATAAGTTCATTTGTGTCATTGGATGAACATTTAGGTCATTTTCGTCCTCCCTAGGCTTATTCTTGTCCAATTAGGGTTTTTAACCAATCTTGTGCATCCAATAGGTGTATTTGTGTCATTGGATGGACATTTAGGTCATTTTCGTCCTCCCTAGGCTTATTCTTGTCCAATTAGGGTTTCTAACCAATCTTGTGCATCCAATAGGTGTATTTGTGTCATTGGATGAACATTTAGGTCATTTTCGTCCTCCCTAGGCTTATTCTTGTCTAATTAGGGTTTTTAAGCAATCTTGTGCATCCAATAAGTTCATTTGTGTCATTGGATGAACATTTAGGTCATTTTCGTCCTCCCTAGGCTTATTCTTGTCCAATTAGGATTTTTAACCAATCATGTGCATCCAATATGTTCATTTGTGTCATTGGATGAACATTTAGGTCATTTTCGTCCTCCCTAGAATTATTCTTGTCCAATTAGGGTTTCTAACCAATCTTGTGCATCCAATAAGTTCATTTGTGTCATTGGATGAACATTTAGGTCATTTTCGTCCTCCCTAGGCTTATTCTTGTCCAATTAGGGTTTTTAACCAATCTTGTGCATCCAATAGGTGTGTTTGTGTCATTGGATGAACATTTAGGTCATTTTCGTCCTCCCTAGGCTTATTCTTGTCCAATTAGGGGTTCTAACCAATCTTGTGCATCCAATAGGTGTATTTTTCTCATTGGATGAACATTTAGGTCATTTTCGTCTTCCCTAGGCTTATTCTTGTCTAATTAGGGTTTTTAAGCAATCTTGTGCATCCAATAAGTTCATTTGTGTTATTGGATGAACATTTAGGTCATTTTCGTCCTCCCTAGGCTTATTCTTGTCCAATTAGGGTTTTTAACCGATCTTGTGCATCCAATAGGTGTGTTTGTGTCATTAGATGAACATTTAGGTCAGTTTCATCCTCCCTAGGCTTATTCTTGTCCAATTAGGGTTTCTAACCAATCTTAGGCATCCAATAGGTGTATTTGTGTCATCGGATGAACATTTAGGTCATTTTTGTCCACCCTAGGCTTATTCTTGTCCAATTAGGGTTTTTAACCAATCTTGTGCATCTGATAGGTGTGTTTGTGTCATCGGATGAACATTTAGGTCATTTTCGTCCTCCCTAGGCTTATTCTTGTCCAATTAAGGTTTTTAACCATTCTTGTGCATCCAATAAGTTCATTTGTGTCATTGGATGAACATTTAGGTCATTTTCGTCCTCGCTACGCTTATTCTTGTCCAATTAGGGTTTTTAACCAATCTTGTGCATCCGATAGGTGTGTTTGTGTCATCGGATGAACATTTAGGTCATTTTCGTCCACCCTAGGCTTATTCTTGTCCAATTAGGGTTTCTAACCAATCTTGTGCATCCAATAGGTGTATTTGTGTCATTGGATGAACATTTAGGTCATTTTCGTCCTCCCTAGGCTTATTCTTGTCCAATTAGGGTTTTTAAGCAATCTCGTGCATCCAATAAGTTCATTTGTGTCATTGGATGAACATTTAGGTCATTTTTGTCCTCCCTAGTCTTATTCTTGTCCAATTAAGGTTTTTAACCAATCATGTGCATCCAATAAGTTCATTTGTGTCATTGGATGAACATTTAGCTCATTTTCGTCCTCCCTAGGCTTATTCTTGTCCAATTAGGGTTTCTAACCAATCTTGTGCATCCAATAAGTTCATTTGTGTCATTGGATGAACATTTAGGTCATTTTCGTCCTCCCTAGGCTTATTCTTGTCCAATTAGGGTTTTTAACCAATCTTGTGCATCCAATAGGTGTGTTTGTGTCATTGGACGAACATTTAGGTCATTTTCGTCCTCCCTAGGCTTATTCTTGCCCAATTAGGGTTTTTAACCAATCTTGTGCATCCAATAAGTTCATTTATGTCATTGGGTGAACATTTAGGTCATTTTCGTCCTCCCTAGGCTTATTCTTGTCCAATTAGGGTTTCTAACCAATCTTGTGCATCCAATAGGTGTGTTTAGTCATTTGATGAACATTTAGGTCATTTTCTTCCTCCCTAGGCTTATTCTTGTCCAATTAGGGTTTTTAACCAATCTTGTGCATCCAATAAGTTCATTTGTGTCATTGGGTGAACATTTAGGTCATTTTCGTCCTCCCTAGGCTTATTCTTGTCCAATTAGGGTTTCTAACCAATCTTGTGCATCCAGTAGGTGTGTTTAGTCATTTGATGAACATTTAGGTTATTTTCGTCCTCACTAGGCTTATTCTTGTCCAATTAGGGTTTTTAACCAATCTTGTGCATCCAATAAGTTCATTTGTGTCATTGGATTAACATTTAGGTCATTTTCGTCCTCCCTAGGCTTATTCTTGTCCAATTAGGGTTTTTAACCAATCTTGTGCATCCAATATGTTTATTTGTGTCATTGGATGAACATTTAGGTCATTTTCGTCCTCCCTAGGCTTATTCTTGTCCAATTAGGGTTTTTAACCAATCTTGTGCATCCAATAGGTGTATTTGTGTCATTGGATGAACATTTAGGTCATTTTCGTCTACCCTAGGCTTATTCTTGTCCAATTAGGGTTTTTAACCAATCTTGTGCATCCAATAAGTTCATTTGTGTCATTGGATGAACATTTAGGTCATTTTCGTCCTCCCTAGGCTTATTCTTGTCCAATTAGGGTTTATAACCAATCTTGCGCATCCAATAGGTGTATTTGTGTCATTGGATGAACATTTAGGTCATTTTCGTCCTCCCTAGGCATATTCTTGTCCAATTAGGGTTTTTAAGCAATCTTGTGCATCCAATAAGTTCATTTGTGTCATTGGATGAACATTTAGGTCATTTTCGTCCTCCCTAGGCTTATTCTTGTCCAATTAGGGTTTTTAACCAATCTTGTGCATCCTATAAGTTCCTTTGTGTCATTGGATAAACATTTAGGTCATTTTCACCCACCCTAGGCTTATTCTTGTCCAATTAGGGTTTTTAACCAATCTTGTGCATCCAATAAGTTCATTTGTGTCATTGGATGAACATTTAGGTCATTTTCGTCCTCCCTAGGCTTATTCTTGTCCAATTAGGGTTTTAAGCAATCTTGTGCATCCAATAAGTTCATTTGTGTCATTGGATGAACATTTAGGTTATTTTCGTCCTCCCTAGGCTTAGTTTTGTGCAATTAGGGTTTTTAACCAATCTTGTGCATCCAATAGGTGTGTTTGTGTCATTAAATGAACATTTAGGTCATTTTCATCCTCCCTAGGCTTATTGTTGTCCAATTAGGGTTTTTAACCAATCTTGTGCATCCAATAGGTGTGTTTGTGTAATTGGATGAACATTTAGGTCATTTTCGTCCTCGCTAGTCTTATTCATGTCCAATTAGGGTTTTAAGCAATCTTGTGCATCCAATAAGTTCATTTGTGTCATTGGATTAAGATTTAAGTCATTTTCGTCCTCCATAGGCTTATTCTTGTTCAATTAGGGTTTCTAACCAATCTCGTGCATCCAATAGGTGTGTTTGTGTCAGTGGATGAACATTTAGGTCATTTTCGTCTTCCCTAGGCTTATTCTTGTCTAATTAGGGTTTTTAAGCAATCTTGTGCATCCAATAAGTTCATTTGTTTCATTGGATGAACATTTAGGTCATTTATGTCCTCCCTAGGCTTATTCTTGTCCAATTATGGTTTTTAACCAATCTTGTGCATCCAATAGGTGTGTTTGTGTCATTGGATGAACATTTAGGTCATTTTCGTCCTCCCTAGGCTTATTGTTGTCCAATTAGGGTTTCTAACCAATCTTGTGATTCCAATAGGTGTATTTGTGTCATTGGATGAACATTTAGGTCATTTTCGTCCTCCCTAGGCTTATTCTTGTCCAATTAGGGTTTTTAAGCAATCTTGTGCATCCAATAAGTTCATTTGTGTCATTGGATGAACATTTAGGTCATTTTCGTCCTCCCTAGGCTTATTCTTGTCCAATTAGGGTTTTTAACCAATCTTGTGCATCCAATAGGTGTGTTTGTGTCATTGGATGAACATTTAGGTCATTTTCGTCCTCCCTAGGCTTATTCTTGTCCAATTAGGGTTTTTAACCAATCTTGTGCATCCAATAAGTTCATTTGTGTCATTGGATAAACATTTAGGTCATTTTCGTCCACCCTAGGCTTATTCTTGTCCGATTAGGGTTTTTAAGCAATCTTGTGCATCCAAATAAGTTCATTTGTGTCATTGGATAAACATTTAGGTCATTTTCGTCCCCCCTAGGCTTATTCTTGTCCAATTAGGGTTTTTAACCAATCTTGTGCATCCAATAGGTGTGTTTGTGTCATTGGATGAACATTTAGGTCATTTTCGTCCTCCCTAGGCTTATTCTTGTCCAATTAGGGTTTTTAACCAATCTTGTGCATCCAATAAGTTCATTTGTGTCATTGGATAAACATTTAGGTCATTTTCGTCCACCCTAGTCTTATTCTTGTCCAATAATGGTTTTTAACCAATCTTGTGCCTCCAATAAGTTCATTTGTGTCATTGGATGAACATTTAGGTCATTTTCGTCCTCCAAAGGCTTATTCTTGTCCAATTAGGGTTATTAACCAATCTTGTGCATCCAATAAGTTCATTTGTGTCATTGGATGAACATTTAGGTCATTTACGTCCTCCCTAGGCTTATTCTTGTCCAATTAGGGTTTTTAAGCAATCTTGTGAATCCAATAAGTTCATTTGTTTCATTGGATGAACATTTAGGTCATTTTCGTCCTCCCTAGGCTTATTCTTGTTCTATTAGGGTTTTTAACCAATCTTGTGCATCCAATAGGTGTGTTTGTGTCATTGGATGAACATTTAGGTCATTTTCGTCCTCCCTAGGCTTATTCTTGTCCAATTAGGGTTTCTAACCAATCTTGTGATTCCAATAGGTGTATTTGTGTCATTGGATGAACATTTAGGTCATTTTCGTCCTCCCTAGGCTTATTCTTGTCTAATTAGGGTTTTTAAGCAATCTTGTGCATCCAATAAGTTCATTTGTGTCATTGGATGAACATTTAGGTCATTTATGTCCTCCCTAGGCTTATTCTTGTCCATTTATGGTTTTTAACCAATCTTGTGCATCCAATAGGTGTGTTTGTGTCATTGGATGAACATTTAGGTCATTTTCGTCCTACCTAGGCTTATTCTTGTCCAATTAGGGTTTCTAACCCATCTTGTGCATCCAATAGGTGTATTTGTGTCATTGGATGAACATTCAGGTCATTTTTGTCCTCCCAAGGCTTATTCTTGTCCAATTAGGGTTTTTAAGCAATCTTGTGCATCCAATAAGTTCATTTGTGTCATTGGATGAACATTTAGGTCATTTTCGTCCTCCCTAGGCTTATTCTTGTCCAATTAGGGTTTTTAACCAATCTTGTGCATCCAATAGGTGTGTTTGTGTCATTGGATGAACATTTAGGTCATTTTCGTCCTCCCTACGCTTATTCTTGTCCAATTAGGATTTTTAACCAATCTTGTGCATCCAATAAGTTCATTTGTGTCATTGGATGAACATTTAGGTCATTTTCGTCCTCCCTAGAATTATTCTTGTCCATTTAGGGTTTCTAACCAATCTTGTGCATCCAATAAGTTCATTTGTGTCATTGGATGAACATTTAGGTCATTTTCGTCCTCCCTAGGCTTATTCTTGTCTAATTAGGGTTTTTAAGCAATCTTGTGCATCCAATAAGTTCATTTGTGTCATTGGATGAACATTTAGGTCATTTTCGTCCTCCCTAGGCTTATTCTTGTCCAATTAGGGTATTTAACCAATCTTGTGCATCCAATAGGTGTGTTTGTGTCATTGGATGAACATTTAGGTCATTTTCGTCCTCCCTAGGCTTATTCTTGTCCAATTAGGATTTTTAACCAATCTTGTGCATCCAATAAGTTCATTTGTGTCATTGGATGAACATTTAGGTCATTTACGTCCTCCCTAGAATTATTCTTGTCCAATTAGGGTTTCTAACCAATCTTGTGCATCCAATAAGTTCATTTGTGTCATTGGATGGACATTTAGGTCATTTTCGTTCTCCCTAGGCTTATTCTTGTCTAATTAGGGTTTTTAAGCAATCTTGTGCATCCAATAAGTTCATTTGTGTCATTGGATGAACATTTAGGTCATTTATGTCCTCCCTAGGCTTATTCTTGTCCAATTATGGTTTTTAACCAATCTTGTGAATCCAATAGGTGTGTTTGTGTCATCGGATGAACATTTAGGTCATTTTCGTCCTCCCTAGGCTTATTCTTGACCAATTAGGGTTTCTAACCAATCTTGTGCATCCAATAGGTGTATTTGTGTCATTGGATGAACATTTAGGTCATTTTCGTCCTCCCTAGGCTTATTCTTGTCTAATTAGGGTTTTTAAGCAATCTTGTGCATCCAATAAGTTCATTTGTGTCATTGGATGAACATTTAGGTCATTTATGTCCTCCCTAGGCTTATTCTTGTCCAATTATGGTTTTTAACCAATCTTGTGCATCCAATAGGTGTGTTTGTGTCATAGGATGAACATTTAGGTCATTTTCGTCCTCTCTAGGCTTATTCTTGTCCAATTAGGGTTTCTAACCAATCTTGTGATTCCAATAGGTGTATTTGTGTCATTGGATGAACATTTAGGTCATTTTCGTCCTCCCTAGGCTTATTCTTGTCCAATTAGGGTTTTTAAGCAATCTTGTGCATCCAATAAGTTCATTTGTGTCATTGGATGAACATTTAGGTCATTTTCGTCCTCCCTAGGCTTATTCTTGTCCAATTTGGGTTTTTAACTAATCTTGTGCATCCAATAGGTGTGTTTGTGTCTTTGGATGAACATTTAGGTCATATTTGTCCTCCCTAGGCTTATTCTTGTCCAATTAGGGTTTTTAACCAATCTTGTGCATCCAGTAAGTTCATTTGTGTCATTGGATAAACATTTAGGTCATTTTCGTCCACCCTAGGCTTATTCTTGTCCAATTAGGGTTTTTAACCAATCTTGTGCCTCCAATAAGTTCATTTGTGTCATTGGATGAACATTTAGGTCATTTTCGTCCTCCCAAGGCTTATTCTTGTCCAATTAGGGTTTTTAACCAATCTTGTGCATCCAATAAGTTCATTTGTGTCATTGGATGAACATTTAGGTCATTTTCGTCCTCCCTAGGCTTATTATTGACCAATTAGGGTTTTTAAGCAATGTTGTGAATCCAATAAGTTCATTTGTTTCATTGGATGATCATTTAGGTCATTTTCGTCCTCCCTAGGCTTATTCTTGTCCAATTAGGGTTTTTAACCAATCTTGTGCATCCAATAGGTTCATTTGTGTCATTGGATGAACATTTAGGTCATTTTCGTCCTCCCAAGGCTTATTCTTGTCCAATTAGGGTTTTTAACCATTCTTGTGCATCCAATAAGTTCATTTGTGTCATTGGATGAACATTTAGGTCATTTTCGTCCTCCCTATGCTTATTCTTGTCCAATTAGGGTTTTTAAGCAATCTTGTGAATCCAATAAGTTCATTTGTTTCATTGGATGAACATTTAGGTCATTTTGGTCCTCCCTAGGCTTATTCTTGTTCAATTAGGGTTTCTAACCAATCTAGTGCATCCAATAGGTGTGTTTGTGTCATTGGATGAACATTTAGGTCATTTTCGTCCTCCCTAGTCTTATTCTTGTCCAATTAGGGTTTTAAGCAGTCTTGTGCATCCAATAAGTTCATTTGTGTCATTGGATGAACATTTAGGTTATTTTCGTCCTCACTAGGCTTAGTTTTGTGCAATTACGGTTTTTAACCAATCATGTGCATCCAATAGGTGTGTTTGTGTCATTGGATGAACATTTAGGTCATTTTCGTCCTACCTTGGCTTATTCTTGTCCAATTAGGGTTTCTAACCAATCTTGTGCATCCGATAGGTGTATTTGTGTCATTGGATGAACATTTAGGTCATTTTCGTCCTCCCTAGGCTTATTCTTGTCCAATTAGGGTTTTTAAGCAATCTTGTCCATCCAATAAGTTCATTTGTGTCATTCGATGAACATTTAGGTCATTTTCGACCTCCCAAGGCTTATTCTTGTCCAATTAGGGTTTTAAGCAATCTTGTGCATCCAATAAGTTCATTTGTGTCATTGGATTAAGATTTAAGTCATTTTCGTTCTCCCTAGGCTTATTCTTGTCCAGTTAGGGTTTTTAACCAATCTTGTGCGTCCAATAGGTGTGTTTGTGTCATTGGATGAACATTTAGGTCATTTTCGTCCTCCCTAGGCTTATTCTTGTCCAATTAGGGTTTTTAACCAATCTTGTGCATCCAATAAGTTCATTTGTGTCATTGGATGAACATTTAGGTCATTTTCGTCCTCCCTAGGCTTATTCATGTCCAATTAGGGTTTTTAAGCAATCTTGTGCATCTAGTAAGTTCATTTGTGTCATTGGATGAACATTTAGGTCATTTTCGTCCTCCCTAGGCTTATTTTTTTGCAATTAGGGTTTTTAACCAATCTTGTGCATCCAATAGGTGTGTTTGTGTCATTGGATGAACATTTAGGTCATTTTCGTCCTCCCTAGGCTTATTTTTGTGCAATTAGGGTTTTTAACCAATCTTGTGCATCCAATAGGTGTATTTGTGTCATTAGATGAACATTTAGGTCATTTTCGTCCTCCCTAGGCTTATTTTTGTCCAATTAGGGTTTTTAACCAATCTTGTGCATCCAATAGGTGTGTTTGTGTCATTGGATGAACATTTAGGTCATTTTCGTCCTCCCTAGGCTTATTGTTGTCCAATTAGGGTTTTTAACCAATCTTGTGCATCCAATAGGTGTGTTTAGTCATTTGATGAACATTTAGGTTATTTTCATCCTCCCTAGGCTTATTCTTGTCCAATTATGGTTTTTAACAAATCTTGTGCATCCAATAAGTTCATTTGTGTCATTGGATTAACATTTAGGTCATTTTCGTCCTCCTTAGGCTTATTCTTGTCCAATTAGGGTTTCTAATCAATCTTGTGCATCCAATAGGTGTGTTTGTGTCATTGGATGAACATTTAGGTCATTTTCGTCCTCCCTAGGCTTATTCTTGTCCAATTATGGTTTTTAACCAATCTTGTGCATCCAATAGGTGTGTTTGTGTCATTGGATGAACATTTAGGTCATTTTCGTCCTCCCTAGGCTTATTCTTGTCCAATTAGGGTTTTTAACCAATCTTGTGCATCCAATAGGTGTGTTTGTTTCATTGGATGAACATTTAGGTCATTTTCGTCCTCCCTAGGCTTATTCTTGTCCAATTAGGGTTTTTAACCAATATTGTGCATCCAATAAGTTCATTTGTGTCATTGGATGAACAATTAGGTCATTTTCGTCCACCCCAAGCTAATTCTTGTCCAATTAGGGTTTTTAACCAATCTTATGCATCCAATAAGTTCATTTGTGTCATTAGATGAACATTTAGGTCATTTTCGTCCTCCCTAGGCTTATTCTTGTCCAATTAGGGTTTCTAACCAATCTTGTGCATCCAACAGGTGTGTTTGTGTCATTGGATGAACATTTAGGTCATTTTCGTCCTCCCTAGGCTTATTCTTGTCCAATTAGGGTTTTTAACCAATCTTGTGCATCCAATAAGTTCATTTGTGTCATTGGATTAACATTTAGGTCATTTTCATCCTCCCTAGGCTTATTCTTGTCCAATTATGGTTTCTAACCAATCTTGGGCATCCAATAGGTGTGTTTGTGTCATTGGATTAACATTTAGGTCATTTTCGTCCTCCCTAGGCTTATTCTTGTCCAATTAAGGTTTTTAACCAATCTTGTGCATCCAATAAGTTCATTTGTGTCATTGGGTGAACATTTAGGTCATTTTCGTCCTCCCTAGGCTTATTCTTGTCCAATTAGGGTTTCTAACCAATCTTGTGCATCCAATAGGTATGTTTAGTCATTTGATGAACATTTAGGTCATTTTCGTCCTCCCTAGGCTTATTCTTGTCCAATTAGGGTTTCTAACCAATCTTGTGCATCCAATAAGTTCATTTGGGTCATTGGATGAATAGTTAGGTCATTTTCGTCCTCCCTAGGCTTATTCTTGTCAAATTAGGGTTTTTAACCAATCTTGTGCATCCAATAGGTGTGTTTGTGTCATTGGATGAACATTTAGGTCATTTTCGTCGTCCCTAGGCTTATTCTTGTCCAATTACGGTTTTTAACCAATCTTGTGCATCCAATAGGTGTGTTTGTGTCATTGGATGAACATTTAGGTCATTTTCGTCCTCCCTAGGCTTATTCTTGTCCAATTAGGGTTTTTAACCAATCTTGTGCATCCAATAAGTTCATTTGTGTCATTGGATGAACATTTAGGTCATTTTCGTCCTCCCTAGGCTTATTCTTGTCCAATTAGGGTTTCTAACCAATCTTGTGCATCCAATAGGTGTGTTTAGTCATTTGATGAACATTTAGGTTATTTTCGTCCTCCCTAGGCTTATTCTTGTCCAATTAGGGTTTTTAACTAATCATGTGCATCCAATAAGTTCATTTGTGTCATTGGATTAACATTTAGGTCATTTTCGTCCTCCCATGGCTTATTCTTGTCCAATTAGGGTTTCTAACCAATCTTGTGCATCCAATAGGTGTGTTTGTGTCATTGGATGAACATTTAGGTCATTTTCGTCCTCCCTAGGCTTATTCTTGTCCAATTAGGGTTTCTAACCAATCTTGTGCAACCAATAGGTGTGTTTGTGTCATTGGATGAACATTTAGGTCATTTTCGTCATCCCTAAGCTTATTCTTGTCCAATTAGGGTTTTTAAGCAATCTTGTGCATCCAATAAGTTCATTTGTGTCATTGGATGAACATTTAGGTCATTTTCGTCCTCCCTAGGCTTATTCTTGTCCAATTAGGGTTTTTAACCAATCTTGTGCATCCAATAGGTGTCTTTGTGTCATTGCATGAACATTTAGGTCATTTTCGTCCTCCCTAGGCTTATTCTTGTCCAATTAGGGTTTTTAACCAATCTTGTGCATCCAATAAGTTCATTTGTGTCATTGGATGAACATTTAGGTCATTTTCGTCCTCCCTAGGCTTATTCTTGTCCAATTAGGGTTTTTAACCAATCTTGTGCATCCAATAGGTGTGTTTGTGTCATTGGATGAACATTTAGGTCATTTTCGTCCTCCCTCGGCTTATTCTTGTCCAATTAGGGTTTTTTACCAATCTTGTGCATCCAATAAGTTCATTTGTGTCATTGGATTAACATTTAGGTCATTTTCGTCCTTCCTAGGCTTATTCTTGTCCAATTACGGTTTCTAACCAATCTTGTGCATCAAATAGGTGTGTTTGTGTCATTGGATGAACATTTAGGTCATTTTCGTCCTCCCTAGGCTTATTCTTGTCCAATTAGGGTTTTTAACCAATCTTGTGCATCCAATAAGTTCATTTGTGTCATTGGATGAACATTTAGGTCATTTTCGTCCTCCCTAGGCTTATTCTTGTCCAATTAAGGTTTTTAACCAATCTTGTGCATCCAATAAGTTCATTTGTGTCATTGGATAAACATTTAGGTCATTTTCGTCCACCCTAGGCTTATTCTTGTCCAATTAGGGTTTTTAACCAATCTTGTGCCTCCAATAAGTTCATTTGTTTCATTGGATGAACATTTAGGTCATTTTCGTCCTCCCAAGGCTTATTCTTGTCCAATTAGGGTTTTTAACCAATCTTGTGCATCCAATAAGTTCATTTGTGTCATTGGATGAACATTTAGGTCATTTACGTCCTCCCTAGGCTTATTCTTGTCCAATTAGGGTTTTTAAGCAATCTTGTGAATCCAATAAGTTCATTTGTTTCATTGGATGAACATTTAGGTCATTTTCGTCCTCCCTAGGCTTATTCTTGTTCAATTAGGGTTTTAAGCAATCTTGTGCATCCAATAAGTTCATTTGTGTCATTGGATGAACATTTAGGTTATTTTAGTCCTCACTAGGCTTAGTTTTGTGCAATTAGGGTTTTTAACCAATCTTGTGCATCCAATAGGTGTGTTTGTGTCATTAAATGAACATTTAGGTCATTTTCATCCTCCCTAGGCTTATTGTTGTCCAATTAGGGTTTTTAACCAATCTTGTGCATCCAATAGGTGTGTTTGTGTAATTGGATGAACATTTAGGTCATTTTCGTCCTCGCTAGTCTTATTCATGTCCAATTAGGGTTTTAAGCAATCTTGTGCATCCAATAAGTTCATTTGTGTCATTGGATTAAGATTTAAGTCATTTTCGTCCTCCATAGGCTTATTCTTGTTCAATTAGGGTTTCTAACCAATCTCGTGCATCCAATAGGTGTGTTTGTGTCAGTGGATGAACATTTAGGTCATTTTCGTCTTCCCTAGGCTTATTCTTGTCTAATTAGGGTTTTTAAGCAATCTTGTGCATCCAATAAGTTCATTTGTTTCATTGGATGAACATTTAGGTCATTTATGTCCTCCCTAGGCTTATTCTTGTCCAATTATGGTTTTTAACCAATCTTGTGCATCCAATAGGTGTGTTTGTGTCATTGGATGAACATTTAGGTCATTTTCGTCCTCCCTAGGCTTATTGTTGTCCAATTAGGGTTTCTAACCAATCTTGTGATTCCAATAGGTGTATTTGTGTCATTGGATGAACATTTAGGTCATTTTCGTCCTCCCTAGGCTTATTCTTGTCCAATTAGGGTTTTTAAGCAATCTTGTGCATCCAATAAGTTCATTTGTGTCATTGGATGAACATTTAGGTCATTTTCGTCCTCCCTAGGCTTATTCTTGTCCAATTAGGGTTTTTAACCAATCTTGTGCATCCAATAGGTGTGTTTGTGTCATTGGATGAACATTTAGGTCATTTTCGTCCTCTCTAGTCTTATTCTTTGTCGAATTAGGGTTTTAAGCCAATCTTGTGCATCCAATAGGTGTGTTTGTGTCATTCGATGAACATTTAGGTCATTTTCGACCTCCCAAGGCTTATTCTTATCCAATTAGGGTTTTAAGCAATCTTGTGCATCCAATAAGTTCATTTGTGTCATTGGATTAAGATTTAAGTCATTTTCGTCCTCCCTAGGCTTATTCTTGTCCAATTAGGGTTTTTAACCAATCTTGTGCATCCAATAGGTGTATTTGTGTCATTAGATGAACATTTAGGTCATTTTCGTCCTCCCTAGGCTTATTGTTGTCCAATTAGGGTTTTTAACCAATCTTGTGCATCCAATAGGTGTGTTTGTGTCATTGGATGAACATTTAGGTCATTTTCGTCCTCTCTAGTCTTATTCTATTCGAATTAGGGTTTTAAGCCAATCTTGTGCATCCAATAAGTGTGTTTGTGTCATTCGATGAACATTTAGGTCATTTTCGACCTCCCAAGGCTTATTCTTATCCAATTAGGGTTTTAAGCAATCTTGTGCATCCAATAAGTTCATTTGTGTCATTGGATTAAGATTTAAGTCATTTTCGTCCTCCCTAGGCTTATTCTTGTCCAATTAGGGTTTCTAACCAATCTTGTGCATCCAATAAGTTCATTTGTGTCATTGGATGAACATTTAGGTCATTTTCGTCCTCCCTAGGCTTATTCTTGTCCAATTAGGGTTTTTTACCAATCTTGTGCATCCAATAAGTTCATTTGTGTTATTGGATGAACATTTAGGTCATTTTCGTCCTCCCTAGGCTTATTCTTGTCCAATTAGGGTTTCTAACCAATCTTGTGCATCCAATAAGTTCATTTGTGTCATTGGATGAACATTTCGGTCATTTTCGTCCTCCCTAGGCTTATTCTTGTCCAATTAGGGTTTTTAACCAATCTTGTGCGTCCAATAGGTGTGTTTGTGTCATTGGATGAACATTTAGGTCATTTTCGTCCTACCTAGGCTTATTCTTGTCCAATTAGGGTTTTAAGCCAATCTTATGCATCCAATAGGTGTGTTTGTATCATTGGATGAACATTTAGGTCATTTTCGTCCTACCTAGGCTTAATCTTGTCCAATTAGGGTTTCTAACCAATCTTGTGCATCCAATAGGTGTATTTGTGTCATTGGATGAACATTTAGGTCATTTTCGTCCTCCCTAGGCTTATTCTTGTCCAATTAAGGTTTTTAACCAATCTTGTGCATCCAATAAGTTCATTTGTGTCATTGGATAAACATTTAGGTCATTTTCGTCCACCCTAGGCTTATTCTTGTCCAATTAGGGTTTTTAACCAATCTTGTGCCTCCAATAAGTTCATTTGTGTCATTGGATGAACATTTAGGTCATTTTCGTCCTCCCAAGGCTTATTCTTGTCCAATTAGGGTTTTTAACCAATCTTGTGCATCCAATAAGTTCATTTGTGTCATTGAATGAACATTTAGGTCATTTACGTCCTCCCTAGGCTTATTCTTGTCCAATTAGGGTTTTTAAGCAATCTTGTGAATCCAATAAGTTCATTTGTTTCATTGGATGAACATTTAGGTCATTTTCGTCCTCCCTAGGCTTATTCTTGTTCAATTAAGGTTTCTAACCAATCTTGTGCATCCAATAGGTGTGTTTGTGTCATTGGATGAACATTTAGGTCATTTTCGTCCTCCCTTGTCTTATTCTTGTCCAATTAGGGTTTTAAGCAATCTTGTGCATCCAATAAGTTCATTTGTGTCATTGGATGAACATTTAGGTTATTTTAGTCCTCACTAGGCTTAGTTTTGTGCAATTAGGGTTTTTAACCAATCTTGTGCATCCAATAGGTGTGTTTGTGTCATTAAATGAACATTTAGGTCATTTTCATCCTCCCTAGGCTTATTGTTGTCCAATTAGGGTTTTTAACCAATCTTGTGCATCCAATAGGTGTGTTCGTGTAATTGGATGAACATTTAGGTCATTTTCGTCCTCCCTAGTCTTATTCTTGTCCAAGTAGGGTTTTAAGCAATCTTGTGCATCCAATAAGTTCATTTGTGTCATTGGATTAAGATTTAAGTCATTTTCGTCCTCCCTAGGCTTATTCTTGTTCAATTAGGGTTTCTAATCAATCTTGTGCATCCAATAGGTGTGTTTGTGTCAGTGGATGAACATTTAGGTCATTTTCGTCCTCCCTAGGCTTATTCTTGTCTAATTAGGGTTTTTAAGCAATCTTGTGCACCCAATAAGTTCATTTGTGTCATTGGATGAACATTTAGGTCATTTATGTCCTCCCTTGGCTTATTCTTGTCCAATTATGGTTTTTAACCAATCTTGTGCATCCAATAGGTGTGTTTGTGTCATTGGATGAACATTTAGGTCATTTTCGTCCTCCCTAGGCTTATTCTTGTCCAATTAGGGTTTCTAACCAATCTTGTGATTCCAATAGGTGTATTTGTGTCATTGGATGAACATTTAGGTCATTTTCGTCCTCCCTAGGCTTATTCTTGTCCAATTAGGGTTTTTAAGCAATCTTGTGCATCCAATAAGTTCATTTGTGTCATTGGATGAACATTTAGGTCATTTTCGTCCTCCCTAGGCTTATTCTTGTCCAATTAGGGTTTTTAACCAATCTTGTGCATCCAATAGTTGTGTTTGTGTCATTGGATAAACATTTAGGTCATTTTCGTCCACCCTAGGCTTATTCTTGTCCAATTAGGGTTTTTAACCAATCTTGTGCCTCCAATAAGTTCATTTGTGTCATTGGATGAATATTTAGGTCATTTTCGTCCTCCCTAGGCTTATTCTTGTCCAATTAGGGTTTTTAACCAATCTTGTGCATCCAATAGGTGTATTTGTGTGATTGGATAAACATTTAGGTCATTTTCAACCTTCCAAGGCTTAATCTTGTCCAATTAGGGTTTTTAAACAATCTTGTGCATCCAATAGGTTCGTTTGTGTCATTGGATGAACATTTAGGTCATTTTCGTCCTCCCTAAGCTTATTCTTGTCCGATTAGGGTTTTTAATTAATCTTGTGCATCCAATAGGTGTGTTTGTGTCATTCGATGAACATTTAGGTCATTTTCGTCCTCCCTAGGCTTATTCTTGTCCAATTAGGGTTTTTAACCAATCTTGTGCATCTAATAGGTGTGTTTGTGTCATTGGATGAACATTTAGGATATTTTCGTCCTCCCTAGGCTTAATCTTGTCCAATTAGGGTTTTTAAAAAATTTTGTGCATCCAATAGGTGTGTTTGTGTCATTGGATGAACATTTAGGTCATTTTCTGCCTCCCTAGGCTCAATCTTGTCTAATTAGGGTTTTTAAGCAATCATGTGCATCCAATAAGTTCATTTGTGTCATTGGATGAACATTTAGGTCATTTATGTCCTCCCTAGGCTTATTCTTGTCCAATTATGGTTTTTAGCCAATCTTGTGCATCCAATAGGTTTGTTTGTGTCATTGGATGAACATTTAGGTCATTTTCGTCCTCCCTAGGCATATTCTTGTCCAATTAGGGTTTCTAACCAATCTTGTGATTCCAATAGGTGTATTTGTGTCATTGGATGAACATTTAGGTCATTTTCGTCCTCCCTAGGCTTATTCTTGTCCAATTAGGGTTTTTAAGCAATCTTGTGCATCCAATAAGTTCATTTGTGTCATTGGATGAACATTTAGGTCATTTTCGTCATCTCTACACTTAATCTTGTCCAATTAGGGTTTGTAAACAATCTTGTGCATCCCATAGGTGTGTTTGTGTCATTGGATGAACATTTAGGTCATTTTCGTCCTCCCTAGCCTTATTCTTGCCCAATTAGGGTTTTTAACCATTCTTTTGCATCCAATAGGTGTATTTGTGTCATTGGATGAACATTTAGGTCATTTACGTCCTCTCTACACTTAATCTTGTCGAATTAGGGTTTTTAACCAATCTTGTGCATCCAATAGGTGTATTTGTGTGATTGGATAAACATTTAGGTCATTTTCAACCTTCCAAGGCTTAATCTTGTCCAATTAGGGTTTTTAAACAATCTTGTGCATCCAATAGGTTCGTTTGTGTCATTGGATGAACATTTAGGTCATTTTCGTCCTCCCTAGGCTTATTCTTGTCCAATTAGGGTTTTTAACCAATCTTGTGCATCCAATAGGTGTGTTTGTGTCATTGGATGAACATTTAGGTCATTTTCGTCCTCCCTAGGCTTATTCTTGTCCAATTAGGGTTTTTAACCAATCTTGTGCATCCAATAAGTTCATTTGTGTCATAAAATGAACATTTAGGTCATTTTCATCCTCCCTAGGCTTATTATTGTCCAATTAGTGTTTTTAACCAATCTTGTGCATCCAATAGGTGTGTTTGTGTCATTGGATGAACATTTAGGTCATTTTCGTCCTCCCTAGTCTTATTCTTGTCCAATTAGGGTTTTAAGCCAATCTTGTGCATCCAATAGGTGTGTTTGTGTCATTTGATGAACATTTAGGTCATTTTCGTCCTCCCAAGGCTTATTCTTATCCAATTAGGGTTTTAAGAAATCTTGTGCATCCAATAAGTTCATTTGTGTCATTGGATTAAGATTTAAGTCATTTTCGTCCTCCCTAGGCTTATTCTTGTCCAATTAGGGTTTATAAGCAATCTTGTGCATCCAATAAGTTCATTTGTGTCATTGGATGAACATTTAGGTCATTTACGTCCTCCCTAGGATTATTCTTGTCCAATTAGGGTTTCTAACCAATCTTGTGCATCCAATAAGTTCATTTGTGTCATTGGATGAACATTTAGGTCATTTTCGTCCTCCCTAGGCTTATTCTTGTCCAATTAGGGTTTTTAACCAATCTTGTGCATCCAATAGGTGTGTTTGTGTCATTGGATGAACATTTAGGTCATTTTCGTCCTCCCTAGGCTTATTCTTGTCCAATTAGGGTTTTTAACCAATCTTGTGCATCCAATAAGTTCATTTGTGTCATTGGATAAACATTTAGGTCATTTTCGTCCACCCTAGGCTTATTCTTGTCCGATTAGGGTTTTTAAGCAATCTTGTGCATCCAAATAAGTTCATTTGTGTCATTGGATAAACATTTAGGTCATTTTCGTCCCCCCTAGGCTTATTCTTGTCCAATTAGGGTTTTTAACCAATCTTGTGCATCCAATAGGTGTGTTTGTGTCATTGGATGAACATTTAGGTCATTTTCGTCCTCCCTAGGCTTATTCTTGTCCAATTAGGGTTTTTAACCAATCTTGTGCATCCAATAAGTTCATTTGTGTCATTGGATAAACATTTAGGTCATTTTCGTCCACCCTAGGCTTATTATTGTCCAATTAGGGTTTTTAACCAATCTTGTGCATCCAATAGGTGTGTTTGTGTCATTGGATGAACATTTAGGTCATTTTCGTCCTCCCTAGGCTTATTCTTGTCCAATTAGGGTTTTTAACCAATCTTGTGCATCTAATAAGTTCATTTGTGTCATTGGAAGAACATTTAGGTCATTTTCGTCCTCCCTAGGCATATTCTTGTCCAATTAGGGTTTTTAACCAATCTTGTGCATCCAATAGGTGTGTTTGTGTCATTGGATGAACATTTAGGTCATTTTCGTCCTCCCTAGGCTTATTCTTGTCCAATTAGGGTTTTTAACCAATCTTGTGCATCCAATAAGTTCATTTGTGTCATTGGATGAACATTTAGGTCATTTTCGTCCTCCCTAAGCTTATTCTTGTCCAGTTAGGGTTTCTAAACAATCTTGTGCATTCAATAGGTGTGTTTGTGTCATTGGATGAACATTTAGGTCATTTTCGTCCTCCCTAGGCTTATTCTTGTCCAATTAGGGTTTTTAACCAATCTTGTGCATCCAATAAGTTCATTTGTGTCATTGGATGAACATTTAGGTCATTTTCGTCCTCCCTAAGCTTATTCTTCTCCAATTAGGGTTTTTAACCAATCTTGTGCATGCAATAAGTTCATTTGTGTCATTGGATGAACATTTAGGTCATTTTCATCCTCCCTAGGCTTATTGTTGTCCAATTAGGGTTTTTAACCAATCTTGTGCATTGAATAGGTGTGTTTGTGTCATTGGATGAACATTTAGGTCATTTTCATCCTCCCTAGGCTTATTGTTGTGCAATTAGGGTTTTTAACCAATCTTGTGAATCCAATAAGTTCATTTGTGACATTGGATGAACATTAAGGTCATTTTCGTCCTCCCTAGTCTTATTCTTGTCCAATTAGGGTTTTAAGCATTCTTGTGCAATCAATGTGTGTGTTTGTGTCATTGGATGCACATTTAGGTCAATTTCGTCCTCCCTAGGCTCATTCTTGTCCAATAAGGGTTTTTAACCAATCTTGTGCATCCAATAGGTGTGTTTGTGTCATTGGATGAACATTTAGGTCATTTTCGTCCTCCCTAGGCTTATTCTTGTCCAATTAGGGTTTTTAACCAATCTTGTGCATCCAATAAGTTCATTTGTGTCATTGGATGAACATTTAGGTCATTTTCGTCCTCCCAAGGCTTATTCTTGTCCAATTAGGGTTTTTAACCAATCTTGTGCATCCAATAAGTTCATTTGTGTCATTGGATGAACATTTAGGTCATTTTCGTCCACCCTAGGATTATTCTTGTCCAATTAGGGTTTTTAACCAATCTTGTGCATCCAATAGGTGTGTTTGTGTCATTGGATGAACATTTAGGTCATTTTCGTCCTCCCTAGTCTTATTCTTGTCCAATTAGGGTTTTAAACAATCTTGTGCATCCAATAAGTTCATTTGTGTCATTGGATGAACATTTAGGTCATTTTCGTCCTCCCTAGGCTTATTCTTGTGCAATTAGGGTTTTTAACCAATCTTGTGCATCCAATAAGTTCATTTGTGTCATTGGATAAACATTTAGGTCATTTTCGTCCACCCTATGCTTATTCTTGTCCAATTAGGGTTTTTAACCAATCTTGTGCCTCCAATAAGTTCATTTGTGTCATTGGATGAACATTTAGGTCATTTTTGTCCTCCCAAGGCTTATTCTTGTCCAATTAGGGTTTTTAACCAATCTTGTGCATCCAATAAGTTCATTTGTGTCATTGGATGAACATTTAGGTCATTTTCGTCCTCCCTAAGCTTATTCTTGTCCAATTAGGGTTTTTAACCAATCTTGTGCGTCCAATAGGTGTGTTTGTGTCATTGGATGAACATTTAGGTCATTTTTGTCCTCCCTAGGCTTATTCTTGTCCAATTAGGGTTTTTAACCAATCTTGTGCATCCAATAAGTTCATTTGTGTCATTGGATAAACATTTAGGTCATTTTCGTCCACCATATGCTTATTCTTGTCCAATAAGGGTTTTTAACCAATCTTGTGCCTCCAATAAGTTCATTTGTGTCATTGGATGAACATTTAGGTCATTTTTGTCCTCCCAAGGCTTATTCTTGTCCAATTAGGGTTTTTAACCAATCTTGTGCATCCAATAAGTTCATTTGTGTCATTGGATGAACATTTAGGTCATTTTCGTCCTCCCTAGGCTTATTCTTGTCCAATTAGGGTTTTTAAGCAATCTTGCGAATCCAATAAGTTCATTTGTTTCATTGGATGAACATTTAGGTCATTTTCGTCCTCCTTAGGCTTATTCTTGTTCAATTAGGGTTTCTAACCAATCTTGTGCATCCAATTGGTGTGTTTGTGTCATTGGATGAACATTTAGGTCATTTTCGTCCTCCCTAGTCTTATTCTTGTCCAATTAGGGTTTTAAGCAATCTTGTGCATCCAATAAGTTCATTTGTATCATTGGATGAACATTTAGGTTATTTTCGTCCTCACTAGGCTTAGTTTTGTGCAATTAGGGTTTTTAACCAATCTTGTGCATCCAATAGGTGTGTTTGTGTCATTAGATGAACATTTAGGTCATTTTCATCCTCCCTAGGCTTATTGTTGTCCAATTAGGGTTTTTAACCAATCTTGTGCGTCCAATAGGTGTGTTTGTGTAATTGGATGAACATTTAGGTCATTTTCGTCCTCCCTAGTCTTATTCTTGTCCAATTAGGGTTTTAAGCAATCTTGTGCATCCAATAAGTTCATTTGTGTCATTGGATTAAGATTTAAGTCATTTTCGTCCTCCCTAGGCTTATTCTAGTTCAATTAGGGTTTCTAACCAATCTTGTGCATCCAATAGGTGTGTTTGTGCCAGTGGATGAACATTTAGGTCATTTTCGTCCTCCCTAGGCTTATTCTTGTCTAATTAGAGTTTTTAAGCAATCTTGTGCATCCAATAAGTTCATTTGTTTCATTGGATGAACATTTAGGTCATTTATGTCCTCCCTAGGCTTATTCTTGTCCAATTATGGTTTTTTAACCAATCTTGTGCATCCAATAGGTGTGTTTGTGTCATTGGATGAACATTTAGGTCATTTTCGTCCTCCGTAGGCTTATTCTTGTCCAATTAGGGTTTCTAACCAATCTTGTGATTCCAATAGGTGTATTTGTGTCATTGGATGAATATTTAGGTCATTTTCGTCCTCCCTAGGCTTATTCTTGTCCAATTAGGGTTTTTAAGCAATCTTGTGCATCCAATAAGTTAATTTGTGTCATTGGATGAACATTTAGGTCATTTTCGTCCTCCCTAAGCTTATTCTTGTCCAATTAGGGTTTTTAACCAATCTTGTGCATCCAATAGGTGTGTTTGTGTCATTGGATGAACATTTACTTCATTTTTGTCCTCCCTAGGCTTATTCTTGTCCAATTAGGGTTTTTAACCAATCTTGTGCATCCAATAAGTTCATTTGTGTCATTGGATAAACATTTAGGTCATTTTCGTCCACCCTATGCTTATTCTTGTCCAATTAGGGTTTTTAACCAATCTTGTGCATCCAATAAGTTCATTTGTGTCATTGGATGAACATTTAGGTCATTTTCGTCCTCCCTAGGCTTATTCTTGTCCAATTAGGGTTTTTAAGCAATCTTGTGAATCCAATAAGTTCATTTGTTTCATTGGATGAACATTTAGGTCATTTTCGTCCTCCTTAGGCTTATTCTTGTTCAATTAGGGTTTCTAACCAATCTTGTGCATCCAATTGGTGTATTTGTGTCATTGGATGAACATTTAGGTCATTTTCGTCCTCCCTAGGCTTATTCTTGTCCAATTAGGGTTTTTAACCAATCTTGTGCATCCAATAGGTGTGTTTGTGTCATTGGATGAACATTTAGGTCATTTTCGTCCTCCCTAGGCTTATTCTTGTCCAATTAGGGTTTTTAACCAATCTTGTGCATCCAATAAGTTCATTTGTGTCATTGGATAAACATTTAGGTCATTTTCGTCCACCCTAGGCTTATTCTTGTCCCATTAGGGTTTTTAACCAATCTTGTGCATCCAATAAGTTCATTTGTGTCATTGGATGAACATTTAGGTCATTTTCGTCATCGCAAGGCTTATTCTTGTCCAATTAGGGTTTTTAACCAATCTTGTGCATCCAATAGGTGTGTTTGTGTCATTGGATGAACATTTAGGTCATTTTCGTCCTCCCTAGGCTTATTCTTGTCCAATTAGGGTTTTTAACCAATCTTGTGCATCCAATAAGTTCATTTGTGTCATTGGATAAACATTTAGGTCATTTCCGTCCACCCTAGGCTTATTCTTGTCCAATTAGGTTTTTAACCAATCTTGTGCATCCAATAAGTTCATTTGTGTCATTGGATGAACATTTAGGTCATTTTCGTCCTCCCAAGGCTTATTCTTGTCCAATTAGGGTTTTTAACAAATCTTGTGCATCCAATAAGTTCATTTGTGTCATTGGATGAACATTTAGGTCATTTTCGTCCTCCCTAGGCTTATTCTTGTCCAATTAGGGTTTTTAACCAATCTTGTGCATCCAATAAGTTCATTTGTGTCATTGGATGAACATTTAGGTCATTTTCGTCCTCCCTACGCTTTTTCTTGTCCAATTAGGGTTTTTAACCAACCTTGTGCATCCAATAAGTTCATTTGTGTCATTGGAGGAACATTTAGGTCATTTTCGTCCTCCCTAGTCTTATTCTTGTCCAATTAGGGTTTTTATGCAATCTTGTGCATCCAATAGGTGTGTTTGTGTCATTGGACGAACATTTAGGTCATTTTCGTCCTCCCTAGGCTTATTCTTGTCCAATTAGGGTTTTTAACCAATCTTGTGCATCCAATAAGTTCATTTGTATCATTGGATGAACATTTAGGTCATTTTCGTCATCCCTAGTCTTATTCTTGTGCAATTAGTATTTTAAATATTCTTATGCATCCAATATGTGTGTTTGTGTCATTGGATGAACATTTAGGTCATTTTCGTCCTCCCTATGCTTATTCTTGTCCAATTAGGGTTTTTAACCAATCTTGTGCATACAATAAGTTCATTTGTGTCATTGGATGAACATTTAGGTCATTTTCGTCCTCCCTATGCTTATTCTTGTCCAATTAGGGTTTTTAACCAATCTTGTGCATCCAATAAGTTCATTTGTGTCATTGGATGAACATTTAGGTCATTTTCGTCCTCCATAGTCTTATTTTTGTCCAATTAGGGTTTTTATGCAATCTTGTGCATCCAATAGGTGTGTGTGTGTCATTGGACGAACATTTAGGTCATTTTCGTCCTCCCTAGGCTTATTCTTGTCCATTTAGGGTTTTTAACCAATCTTGTGCATCCAATAATTTCATTTGTGTCATTGGATGAACATTTAGGTCATTTTCGTCCTCCCTAGGCTTATTCTTGTCCAATTAGGGTTTTTAACCAATCTTGTGCATCCAATAAGTTCATTTGTGTCATTGGATGAACATTTAGGTCATTTTCGTCCTCCCTAGGCTTATTCTTGTCCAATTAGGGTTTTTAACCAATCTTGTGCATCCAATAGGTGTGTTTGTGTCATTGGATGAACATTTAGGTCATTTTCGTCCTCCCTAGGCTTATTCTTGTCCAATTAGGGTTTCTAACCAATCTTGTGCATCCAATAGGTGTGTTTGTGTCATTAGATTAACATTTAGGTCATTTTCGTCCTCCCTAGGCTTATTCTTGTCCAATTAGGGTTTTTAACCAATCTTGTGCATCCAATAAGTTCATTTGTGTCATTGGATGAACATTTAGGTCATTTTCGTCCTCCCTAGGCTTATTCTTGTCCAATTAGGGTTTCTAACCAATCTTGTGCATCCAATTGGTGTGTTTGTGTCATTGGATGAACATTTAGGTCATTTTCGTCCACCCTAGTCTTATTCTTGTCCAATTAGGGTTTTAAGCAATCTTGTGCATCCAATAAGTTCATTTGTGTCATTGGATGAACATTTAGGTCATTTTCGTCCTCCCTAGGCTTATTCTTGTCCAATTAGGGTTTCTAACCAAGCTTGTGCATCCAATAGGTGTGTTTGTGTCATTCGACGAACATTTAGGTCATTTTCGTCCTCCATAGTCTTATTCTTGTCCAATTAGGGTTTTAAGCAATCTTGTGCATCCAATAAGTTCATTTGTGTCATTGGATGAACATTTAGGTCATTTTCGTCCTCCGTAGGCTTATTTTTGTGCAATTAGGGTTTTTAACCAATCTTGTGCATCCAATAGGTGTGTTTGTGTCATTAGATGAACATTTAGGTCATTTTCATCCTCCCTAGGCTTATTGTTGTCCAATTAGGGTTTTTAACCAATCTTGTGCATCCAATAGGTGTGTTTGTGTCATTGGATGAACATTTAGGTCATTTTCGTCCTCCCTAGTTTTATTCTTGTCCAATTAGGGTTTTAAGCCAATCTTGTGCATCCAATAGGTGTGTTTGTGTCATTTGATGAACATTTAGGTCATTTTCGTCCTCCCAAGGCTTATTCTTTTCCAATTAGGGTTTTAAGCAATCTTGTGCATCCAATAAGTTCATTTGTGTCATTGGATTAAGATTTAAGTCATTTTCGTCCTCCCTATGCTTATTCTTGTAAAGTTAGGGTTTTTAACCAATCTTGTGCATCCAATAGGTGTGTTTGTGTCATTGGATGAACATTTAGGTCATTTTCGTCCTCCCTAGGCTTATTCTTGTCCAATTAGGGTTTTTAACCAATCTTGTGCATCCAATAGGTGTGTTTGTGTCATTGGATGAACATTTAGGTCATTTTCGTCCTCCCTATGCTTATTCTTGTCCAGTTAGGGTTTTTAACCAATCTTGTGCATCCAATAGGTGTGTTTGTGTCATTGGATGAACATTTAGGTCATTTTCGTCCTCCCTAGGCTTATTCTTGTCCAATTAGGGTTTCTTACCAATCTTATGCATCCAATAGGTGTGTTTGTGTCATTGGATGAACATTTAGGTCATTTTCGTCCTCCCTAGGCTTATTCTTGTCCAATTAGGGTTTTTAAGCAATCTTGTGCATCCAATAAGTTCATTTGTGTCATTGGATGAACATTTAGGTCGGTTTTCGTCCTCCCTAGGCTTATTCTTGTCCAATTAAGGTTTTTAACCAATCTTGTGCATCCAATAAGTTCATTTGTGTCATTGGATGAACATTTAGGTCATTTTCGTCCTCCCTATGCTTATTCTTGTCCAATTAGGGTTTTTAACCAATCTTGTGCATCCAATAGGTGTGTTTGTGTCATTGGATGAACATTTAGGTCATTTTCGTCCTCCCTAGGCTTATTCTTGTCCAATTAGGGTTTTTAACCAATCTTGTGCATCCAATAAGTTCATTTGTGTCATTGGATAACATTTAGGTCATTTTCGTCCTCCCTAGGATTATTCTTGTCCAATTACGGTTTTTAAGCAATCTTGTGAATCCAATAAGTTCATTTGTTTCATTGGATGAACATTTAGGTCATTTTCGTCCTCCCTAGGCATATTCTTGTTCAATTAGGGTTTCTAAACAATCTTGTGCATCCAATAGGTGTATTTGTGTCATTGGATGAACATTTAGGTCATTTTCGTCCTCCCTAGGCTTATTCTTGTCCAATTAGGGTTTTTAACCAATCTTGTGCATCCAATAAGTTCATTTGTGTCATTGGATAAACATTTAGGTCATTTTCGTCCACCCTAGGCTTATTCTTGTCCAATGAGCGTTTTTAACCAATCTTGTGCATCCAATAGGTGTGTTTGTGTCATTGGATGAACATTTAGGTCATTTTCGTCCTCCCTAGGCTTATTCTTGTCCAATTAGGGTTTTTAACCAATCTTGTGCATCCAATAAGTTCATTTGTGTCATTGGATAAACATTTAGGTCATTTTCGTCCACCCTAGCCTTATTCTTGTCCAATAAGGGTTTTTAACCAATCTTTTGCATCCAATAAGTTCATTTGTGTCATTGGATGAACATTTAGGTCATTTTCGTCCTCCCAAGGCTTATTCTTGTCCAATTAGGGTTTTTAACCAATCTTGTGCATCCAATAGGTGTGTTTGTGTCATTGGATGAACATTTAGGTCATTTTCGTCCTCCCTAGGCTTATTCTTGTCCAATTAGGGTTTTTAACCAATCTTGTGCATCCAATAAGTGCGTTTGTGTCATTGGATAAACATTTAGGTCATTTTCGTCCACCCTAGGCTTATTCTTGTCCAATTAGGGTTTTTAACCAATCTTGTGCATCCAATAAGTTCATTTGTGTCATTGGATGAACATTTAGGTCATTTTCGTCATCCCTAGGCTTATTCTTGTCCAATTAGGGTTTCTAACCAATCTTGTGCATCCAATAGGTGTGTTTGTGTCATTGGATGAACATTTAGGTCATTTTCGTCCTCCCTAGGCTTATTCTTGTCCAATTAGGGTTTCTAACCAATCTTGTGTATCCAATAAGTTCATTTGTGTCATTGGATTAACATTTAGGTCATTTTCGTCCTCCCTATGCTTATTCTTGTCCAATTAGGGTTTGTAACCGATCTTGTGCATCCAATAGGTGTGTTTGTGTCATTGGATGAACATTTAGGTCATTTTCGTCCTCCCTAGGCTTATTCTTGTCCAATTAGGGTTTTTAACCAATCTTGTGCATCCAATAAGTTCATTTGTGTCATTGGATTAACAATTAGGTCATTTTCATCATCCCTAGGCTTATTCTTGTCCAATTAGGGTTTCTAACCAATCTTGTGCATCCAATAGGTGTGTTTGTGTCATTGGATGAACATTTAGGTCATTTTCGTCCTCCCTAGGCTTATTCTTGTCCAATTAGGGTTTTTAACCAATCTTGTGCATCCAATAAGTTCATTTGTGTCATTGGATTAACATTTAGGTCATTTTCGTCCTTCCTAGGGTTATTCTTGTCCAATTAGGGTATCTAACCAATCTTGTGCATCCAATAGGTGTGTTTGTGTCATTGGATGAACATTTAGGTCATTTTCGTCCTCCCTAGGCTTATTCTTGTCCAATTAGGGTTTTTAACCAATCTTGTGCATCCAATAAGTTCATTTGTGTCATTGGATGAATAATTAGGTCATTTTCGTCTACCCCAAGCATATTCTTGTCCAATTAGGGTTTTTAACCAATCTTATGCATCCAATAAGTTCATTTGTGTCATTGGATGAACATTTAGGTCATTTTCGTCCTCCCTAGGCATATTCTTTTCCAACTAGGGTTTTAAGCAATCTTGTGCATCCAATAAGTTCATTTGTGTCATTGGATTAACATTTAGGTCATTTTCGTCCTCCCTAGGCTTATTCTTGTCCAATTAGGGTTTTTAACCAATCATGTGCATCCAATAAGTTAATTTGTGTCATTGGATAAACAATTAGGTCATTTTCATCCACCCTAAGCTTATTCTTGTCCAATTAGGGTTTTTAACCAATCTTATGCTTCCAATAAGTTCATTTGTGTCATTGGATGAACATTTAGGTCATTTTCGTCCTCCCTAGGCTTATTCTTGTCCAATTAGGGTTTTTAACCAATCTTGTGCATCCAATAGGTGTGTTTGTGTCATTGGATGAACATTTAGGTCATTTTCGTCCTCCCTCGGCTTATTCTTGTCCAATTAGGGTTTTTAACCAATCTTGTGCATCCAATAAGTTCATTTGTGTCATTGGATTAACATTTAGGTCATTTTCGTCCTTCCTAGGCTTATTCTTGTCCAACTAGGGTTTCTAACCAATCTTGTGCATCAAATAGGTGTGTTTGTGTCATTGGATGAACATTTAAGTCATTTTCGTCCTCCCTAGGCTTATTCATGTCCAATTAGGGTTTTTAACCAATCTTGTGCATCCAATAAGTTCATTTCTGTCATTGGATGAACATTTAGGTCATTTTCGTCCTCCCAAGGCATATTCTTGTCCAATTAGGGTTACTAACCAATCTTGTGCATCCAATAGGTGTGTTTGTGTCATTGGATGAACATTTAGGTCATTTTTGTCCTCCCTAGGCTTATTCTTGTCCAATTAGGGTTTTTAACCAATCTTGTGCATCCAATAAGTTCATTTGTGTTATTGGATAAACATTTAGGTCATTTTCGTCCACCCTAGGCTTATTCTTGTCCAATTAGGGTTTTTAACCAATCTTGTGCCTCCAATAAGTTCATTTGTGTCATTGGATGAACATTTAGGTCATTTTCGTCCTCCCAAGGCTTATTCTTGTCCAATTAGGGTTTTTAACCAATCTTGTGCATCCAATAAGTTCATTTGTGTCATTGGATGAACATTTAGGTCATTTTCGTCCTCCCTAGGCTTATTCTTGTCCTATTAGGGTTTTTAACCAATCTTGTGCATCCAATAGGTGTGTTTGTGTCATTGGATGAACATTTAGGTCATTTTCGTCCTCCCTAGGCTTATTCTTGTCCAATTAGGGTTTCTAACCTATCGTGTGCATCCAATAGGTGTGTTTGTGTCATTGGATGAACATTTAGGTCATTTTCGTCCTCCCTAGGCTTATTCTTGTCCAATTAGGGTTTTTAACCAATCTTGTGCATCCAATAGGTGTGTTTGTGTCATTGGATGAACATTTAGGTCATTTTCGTCCTCCCTAGGCTTATTCCTGTCCAATTAAGGTTTTTAACCAATCTTGTGCATCCAATAAGTTCGTTTGTGTCATTGGATAAACATTTAGGTCATTTTCGTCCACCCTAGGCTTATTCTTGTCCAATTAGGGTTTTTAACCAATCTTGTGCCTCCAATAAGTTCATTTGTTTCATTGGATGAACATTTAGGTCATTTTCGTCCTCCCAAGGCTTATTCTTGTCCAATTAGGGTTTTTAACCAATCTTGTGCATCCAATAAGTTCATTTGTGTCATTGGATGAACATTTAGGTCATTTACGTCCTCCCTAGGCTTATTCTTGTCCAATTAGGGTTTTTAAGCAATCTTGTGAATCCAATAAGTTCATTTGTTTCATTGGATGAACATTTAGGTTATTTTCGTCCTCACTAGGCTTATTCTTGTCCAATTAGGGTTTTTAACCAATCTTGTGCATCCAATAGGTGTGTTTGTGTCATTGGATGAACATTTAGGTCATTTTCGTCCTCCCTTGGCTTATTCCTGTCCAATTAAGGTTTTTAACCAATCTTGTGCATCCAATAAGTTCGTTTGTGTCATTGGATAAACATTTAGGTCATTTTCGTCCACCCTAGGCTTATTCTTGTCCAATTAGGGTTTTTAACCAATCTTGTGCCTCCAATAAGTTCATTTGTTTCATTGGATGAACATTTAGGTCATTTTCGTCCTCCCAAGGCTTATTCTTGTCCAATTAGGGTTTTTAACCAATCTTGTGCATCCAATAAGTTCATTTGTGTCATTGGATGAACATTTAGGTCATTTACGTCCTCCCTAGGCTTATTCTTGTCCAATTAGGGTTTTAAGCAATCTTGTGCATCCAATAAGTTCATTTGTGTCATTGGATTAAGATTTAAGTCATTTTCGTCCTCCCTAGGCTTATTCTAGTTCAATTAGGGTTTCTAACCAATCTTGTGCATCCAATAGGTGTGTTTGTGCCAGTGGATGAACATTTAGGTCATTTTCGTCCTCCCTTGGCTTATTCTTGTCTAATTAGAGTTTTTAAGCAATCTTGTGCATCCAATAAGTCCATTTGTTTCATTGGATGAACATTTAGGTCATTTTCGTCCTCCCTAGGCTTATTCTTGTTCAATTAGGGTTTCTAACCAATCTTGTGCATCCAATAGGTGTGTTTGTGTCATTGGATGAACATTTAGGTCATTTTCGTCCTCCCTTGTCTTATTCTTGTCCAATTAGGGTTTTAAGCAATCATGTGCATCCAATAAGTTCATTTGTGTCATTGGATGAACATTTAGGTTATTTTAGTCCTCACTAGGCTTAGTTTTGTGCAATTAGGGTTTTTAACCAATCTTGTGCATCCAATAGGTGTGTTTGTGTCATTAAATGAACATTTAGGTCATTTTCATTCTCCCTAGGCTTATTGTTGTCCAATTAGGGTTTTTAACCAATCTTGTGCGTCCAATAGGTGTGTTTGTGTAATTGGATGAACATTTAGGTCATTTTCGTCCTCCCTAGTCTTATTCTTGTCCAATTAGGGTTTTAAGCAATCTTGTGCATCCAATAAGTTCATTTGTGTCATTGGATTAAGATTTAAGTCATTTTCGTCCTCCCTAGGCTTATTCTAGTTCAATTAGGGTTTCTAACCAATCTTGTGCATCCAATAGGTGTGTTTGTGCCAGTGGATGAACATTTAGGTCATTTTCGTCCTCCCTAGGCTTATTCTTGTCTAATTAGAGTTTTTAAGCAATCTTGTGCATCCAATAAGTTCATTTGTTTCATTGGATGAACATTTAGGTCATTTATGTCCTCCCTAGGCTTATTCTTGTCCAATTATGGTTTTATACCAATCTTGTGCATCCAATAGGTGTGTTTGTGTCATTGGATGAACATTTAGGTCATTTTCGTCCTCCGTAGGCTTATTCTTGTCCAATTAGGGTTTCTAACCAATCTTGTGATTCCAATAGGTGTATTTGTGTCATTGGATGAACATTTAGGTCATTTTCGTCCTCCCTAGGCTTATTCTTGTCCAATTAGGGTTTTTAAGCAATCTTGTGCATCCAATAAGTTAATTTGTGTCATTGGATGAACATTTAGGTCATTTTCGTCCTCCCTAAGCTTATTCTTGTCCAATTAGGGTTTTTAACCAATCTTGTGCATCCAATAGGTGTGTTTGTGTCATTGGATGAACATTTAGGTCATTTTTGTCCTCCCTAGGCTTATTCTTGTCCAATTAGGGTTTTTAACCAATCTTGTGCATCCAATAAGTTCATTTGTGTCATTGGATAAACATTTAGGTCATTTTCGTCCACCCTATGCTTATTCTTGTCCAATTATGGTTTTTAACCAATCTTGTGCCTCCAATAAGTTCATTTGTGTCATTGGATGAACATTTAGGTCATTTTTGTCCTCCCAAGGCTTATTCTTGTCCAATTAGGGTTTTTAACCAATCTTGTGCATCCAATAAGTTCATTTGTGTCATTGGATGAACATTTAGGTCATTTTCGTCCTCCCTAGGCTTATTCTTGTCCAATTAGGGTTTTTAAGCAATCTTGTGAATCCAATAAGTTCATTTGTTTCATTGGATGAACATTTAGGTCATTTTCGTCCTCCTTAGGCTTATTCTTGTTCAATTAGGGTTTCTAACCAATCTTGTGCATCCAATTGGTGTGTTTGTGTCATTGGATGAACATTTAGGTCATTTTCGTCCTCCCTAGTCTTATTCTTGTCCAATTAGGGTTTTAAGCAATCTTGTGCATCCAATAAGTTCATTTGTATCATTGGATGAACATTTAGGTTATTTTAGTCCTCACTAGGCTTAGTTTTGTGCAATTAGGGTTTTTAACCAATCTTGTGCATCCAATAGGTGTGTTTGTGTCATTAGATGAACATTTAGGTCATTTTCATCCTCCCTAGGCTTATTGTTGTCCAATTAGGGTTTTTAACCAATCTTGTGCATCCAATAGGTGTGTTTGTGTCATTGGATGAACATTTAGGTCATTTTCGTCCTCCCTAGTCTTATTCTTGTCCAATTAAGGTTTTAAGCAATCTTGAGCATCCCATAAGTTCATTTGTGTCATTGGATTAAGATTTAGGTCATTTTCGTCCTCCCTAGGCTTATTCTTGTTCAATTAGGGTTTCTAACCAATCTTGTGCATCCAATAGGTGTGTTTGTGTCATTGGATGAACATTTAGGTCATTTTCGTCTTCCCTAGTCTTATTCTTGTCCAATTAGGGTTTTAAGCAATCTTGTGCATCCAATAAGTTCATTGGTGTCATTGGATGAACATTTAGGTCATTCTCGTCCTCCCTAGGCTTATTCTTGTCTAATTAGGGTTATTAAGCAATCTTGTGCATCCAATAAGTTCATTTGTGTCATTGGATGAACATTTAGATCATTTTCGTCCTCCCTAGGCTTATTCTTGTCCAATTAGGGTTTCTAACCAATCTTGTGCATCCAATAGGTGGGTTTGTGTCATTGGATGAACATTTAGGTCATTTTCGTCCTCCCTAGGCTTATTCTTGTCTAATTAGGGTTTTTAAGCAATCTTGTGCATCCAATAAGTTCACTTGTGTCATTGGATGAACATTTAGGTCATTTATGTCCTCCCTAGGCTTATTCTTGTCCAATTATGGTTTTTAACCAATCTTGTGCATCCAATAGGTGTGTTTGTGTCATTGGATGAACATTTAGGTCATTTTCGTCCTCCCTAGGCTTATTCTTGTTCAATTAGGGTTTCTAACCAATCTTGTGCATCCAATAGGTGTGTTTGTGTCATTGGATGAACATTTAGGTCATTTTTGCCTCCCTTGTCTTATTCTTGTCCAATTAGGGTTTTAAGCAATCTTGTGCATCCAATAAGTTCATTTGTGTCATTGGATGAACATTTAGGTTATTTTAGTCCTCACTAGGCTTAGTTTTGTGCAATTAGGGTTTTTAACCAATCTTGTGCATCCAATAGGTGTGTTTGTGTCATTAAATGAACATTTAGGTCATTTTCATCCTCCCTAGGCTTATTGTTGTCCAATTAGGGTTTTTAACCAATCTTGTGCATCCAATAGGTGTGTTTGTGTAATTGGATGAACATTTAGGTCATTTTCGTCCTCCGTAGTCTTATTCTTCTCCAATTAGGGTTTTAAGCAATCTTGTGCATCCAATAAGTTCATTTGTGTCATTGGATTAAGATTTAAGTCATTTTCGTCCTCCCTAGGCTTATTCTTGTTCAATTAGGGTTTCTAACCAATCTTGTGCATCCAATAGGTGTGTTTGTGTCAGTGGATGAACATTTAGGTCATTTTCGTCCTCCCTAGGCTTATTCTTGTCTAATTAGGGTTTTTAAGCAATCTTGTGCATCCAATAAGTTCATTTGTGTCATTGGATGAACATTTAGGTCATTTATGTCCTCCCTAGGCTTATTCTTGTCCAATTATGGTTTCTAACCAATCTTGTGCATCCAATAGGTGTGTTTGTGTCATTGGATGAACATTTAGGTCATTTTCGTCCTACCTAGGCTTATTCTTGTCCAATTAGGGTTTCTAACCCATCTTGTGCATCCAATAGGTGTATTTGTGTCATTGGATGAACATTTAGGTCATTTTCGTCCTCCCTAGGCTTATTCTTGTCCAATTAGGGTTTTTAAGCAATCTTGTGCATCCAATAAGTTCATTTGTGTCATTGGATGAACATATAGGTCATTTTCGTCCTCCCCAGGCTTATTCTTGTCCAATTAGGGTTTTTAACCAATCTTGTGCATCCAATAGGTGTATTTGTGTCATTGGATGAACATTTAGGTCATTTTCGTCCTCCCTAGGCTTATTCTTGTCCAATTAGGGTTTTTAAGCAATCTTGTGCATCCAATAAGTTCATTTGTGTCATTGGATGAACATTTAGGTCATTCTCGTCCTCCCTAGGCTTATTCTTGTCCAATTAGGGTTTTTAACCAATCTTGTGCATCCAATAGGTGTATTTGTGTCATTGGATGAACATTTAGGTCATTTTCGTCCTCCCTAGGCTTATTCTTGTCCAATTAGGGTTTTTAAGCAATCTTGTGCATCCAATAAGTTCGTTTGTGTCATTGGATGAACATTTAGGTCATTTTCGTCCTCCCTAGGCTTATTCTTGTCTAATTAGGGTTTTTAAGCAATCTTGTGCATCCAATAAGTTCATTTGTGTCATTGGATGAACATTTAGGTCATTTATGTCCTCCCTAGGCTTATTCTTGTCCAATTATCGTTTTTAACCAATCTTGTGCATCTAATAGGTGTGTTTGTGTCATTGGATGAACATTTAGGTCATTTTCGTCCTCCCTAGGCTTATTCTTGTCCAATTAGGGTTTTTAACCAATCTTGTGCATCCAATAGGTGTGTTTGTGTCATTGGATGAACATTTAGGTCATTTTCGTCCTCCCTAGGATTATTCTGGTCCAAATAGGGTTTTTAACCAATCTTGTGCATCCAATAGGTGTGTTTGTGTCATTGGATGAACATTTAGGTCATTTTCGTCCTCCCTAGGCTTATTCTTGTCCAATTAGGGTTTTTAACCAATCTTGTGCATCCAATAAGTTCATTTGTGTCATTGGATGAACAATTAGGTCATTTTCGTCCACCCTAAGCTTATTCTTGTCCAATTAGGGTTTTTAACCAATCTTATGCATCCAATAAGTTCATTTGTGTCATTGGATGAACATTTAAGTCATTTTCGTCCTCCCTAGGCTTATTCTTGTCCAATTAGGGTTTTTAACCAATCTTGTGCATCCAATAGGTGTGTTTGTGTCATTGGATGAACATTTAGGTCATTTTCGTCCTCCCTAGGCTTATTCTTGTCCAATTAGGGTTTTTAACCAATCTTGTGCATCCAATAAGTTCATTTGTGTCATTGGATGAACATTAATGTCATTTTCGTCCTCCCTAGGCTTATTCTTGTCCAATTAGGGTTTCTAACCAATCTTTTGCATCCAATAGGTGTGTTTGTGTCAGTGGATGAACTTTTAGGTCATTTTCGTCCTCCCTAGGCTTATTCTTGTCCAATTAGGGTTTTTAACCAATCTTGTGCATCCAATAGGTGTGTTTGTGTCATTGGATGAACATTTAGGTCATTTTCGTCCTCCCTAGGCTTATTCTTGTCCAATTAGGGTTTTTAACCAATCTTGTGCATCCAATAGGTGTGTTTGTGTCATTGGATGAACATTTAGGTCATTTTCGTCCTCCCTAGGCTTATTCTTGTCCAATTAGAGGTTCTAACCAATCTTGTGCATCCAATAGGTGTATTTGTGTCATTGGATGAACATTTAGGTCATTTTCGTCCTCCCTAGGGTTATTCTTGTCTAATTAGGATTTTTAAGCAATCTCGTGCATCCAATAAGTTCATTTGTGTAATTGGATGAACATTTAGGTTATTTTCGTCCTCACTAGGCTTAGTTTTGTGCAATTAGGGTTTTTAACCAATCTTGTGCATCCAATAGGTGTGTTTGTGTCATTAGATGAACATTTAGGTCATTTTCATCCTCCCTAGGCTTATTGTTGTCCAATTAGGGTTTTTAACCAATCTTGTGCATCCAATAGGTGTGTTTGTATCATTGCATGAACATTTAGGTCATTTTCGTCCTCCCTAGTGTTATTCTTGTCCAATTTGGGTTTTAAGCAATCTTGTGCATCCAATAAGTTCATTTGTGTCATTGGATTAAGATTTAAGTCATTTTCGTCCTCCCTAGGCTTATTCTTGTTAAATTAGGATTTCGAACCAATATTGTGCATCAAATAGGTGTGTTTTTGTCATTGGATGAACATTTAGGTCATTTACGTCCTCCCTAGTCTTATTCTTGTCCAATTAGGGTTTTAAGCAATCTTGTGCATCCAATAAGTTCATTTGTGTTATTGGATGAACATTTAGGTCATTTTCGTCCTCCCTAGGCTTATTCTTGTCCAATTAGGGTTTTTAAGCAATCTTGTGCATCCAATAAGTTCATTTGTGTCATTGGATGAACATTTAGGTCATTTTCGTCCTCCCTAGGCTTATTCTTGTCCAATTAGGGGTTTTAACCAATCTTGTTCATCCAATAGGTGTGTTTGTGTCATTGGATGAACATTTAGGTCATTTTTGTCCTCCCTAGGCTTATTCTTGTCCAATTAGGGTTTTTAACCAATCTTGTGCATCCAATAAGTTCATTTGTGTCATTGGATAAACATTTAGGTCATTTTCGTCCACCCTAGGCTTATTCTTGTCCAATTAGGGTTTTTAACCAATCTTGTGCCTCCAATAAGTTCATTTCTGTCATTGGATTAACATTTAGGTCATTTTCGTCCTCCCAAGGCTTATTCTTGTCCAATTAGGGATTTTAACCAATCTTGTGCATCCAATATGTTCATTTGTGTCATTGGATGAACATTTAGGTCATTTTCGTCCTCCCTAGGCTTATTCTTGTCCAATTAGGGTTTTTAAGCAATCTTGTGAATCCAATAAGTTCATTTGTTTCATTGGATGAACATTTAGGTCATTTTCGTCCTCCCTAGGCTTATTCTTGTTCAATTAGGGTTTCTAACCAATCTTGTGCATCCAATTGGTGTATTTGTGTCATTGGATGAACATTTAGGTCATTTTCGTCCTCCCTAGTCTTATTCTGGTCCAATTAGGGTTTTAAGCAATCTTGTGCATCCAATAAGTTCATTTGTATCATTGGACGAACATTTAGGTTATTTTCGTCCTCACTAGGCTTAGTTTTGTGCAATTAGGGTTTTTAACCAATCTTGTGCATCCAATAGGTGTGTTTGTGTCATTAGATGAACATTTAGGTCATTTTCATCCTCCCTAGGCTTATTGTTGTCCAATTAGGGTTTTTAACCAATCTTGTGCATCCAATAGGTGTGTTTGTGTCATTGGATGAACATTTAGGTCATTTTCGTCCTCCCTAGTCTTATTCTTGTCCAATTAAGGTTTTAAGCAATCTTGTGCATCCAATAAGTTCATTTGTGTCATTGGATTAAGATTTAAGTCATTTTCGTCCTCCCTAGGCTTATTCTTGTTCAATTAGGGTTTGTAACCAATATTGTGCATCCAATAGGTGTGTTTGTGTCATTGGATGAACATTTAGGTCATTTTCATCTTCCCTAGTCTTATTCTTGTCCAATTAGGGTTTTAAGCAATCTTGTGCATCCAATAAGTTCATTGGTGTCATTGGATGAACATTTAGGTCATTCTCGTCCTCCCTAGGCTTATTCTTGTCTAATTAGGGTTATTAAGCAATCTTGTGCATCCAATAAGTTCATTTGTGTCATTGGATGAACATTTAGATCATTTTCGTCCTCCCTAGGCTTATTCTTGTCCAATTAGGGTTTCTAACCAATCTTGTGCATCCAATAGGTGGGTTTGTGTCATTGGATGAACATTTAGGTCATTTTCGTCCTCCCTAGGCTTATTCTTGTCTAATTAGGGTTATTAAGCAATCTTGTGCGTCCAATAAGTTCATTTGTGTCATTGGATGAACATTTAGGTCATTTTCGTCCTCCCTAGGCTTATTTTTGTCTAATTAGGGTTTTTAAGCAATCTTGTGCATCCAATAAGTTCATTTGTTTCATTGGATGAACATTTAGGTCATTTACGTCCTCCCTAGGCTTATTCTTGTCCAATTATGGTTTTTAACCAATCTTGTGCATCCAATAGGTGTGTTTGTGTCATTGGATGAACATTTAGGTCATTTTCGTCCTCCGTAGGCTTATTCTTGTCCAATTAGGGTTTCTAACCAATCTTGTGATTCCAATAGGTGTATTTGTGTCATTGGATGAACATTTAGGTCATTTTCGTCCTCCCTAGGCTTATTCTTGTCCAATTAGGGTTTTTAAGCAATCTTGTGCATCCAATAAGTTCATTTGTGTCATTCGATGAACATTTAGGTCATTTTCGTCCTCCCTAAGCTTATTCTTGTCCAATAAGGGTTTTTAACCAATCTTGTGCGTCCAATAGGTGTGTTTGTGTCATTGGATGAACATTTAGGTCATTTTTGTCCTCCCTAGGCTTATTCTTGTCCAATTAGGGTTTTTAAACAATCTTGTGCATCCAATAAGTTCATTTGTGTCATTGGATAAACATTTAGGTCATTTTCGTCCACCATATGCTTATTCTTGTCCAATTAGGGTTTTTAACCAATCTTGTGCCTCCAATAAGTTCATTAGTGTCATTGGATGAACATTTAGGTCATTTTTGTCCTCCCAAGGCTTATTCTTGTCCAATTAGGGTTTTTAACCAATCTTGTGCATCCAATAAGTTCATTTGTGTCATTGGATGAACATTTAGGTCATTTTCGTCCTCCCTAGGCTTATTCTTGTCCAATTAGGGTTTTTAAGCAATCTTGTGAATCCAATAAGTTCATTTGTTTCATTGGATGAACATTTAGGTCATTTTCGTCCTCCTTAGGCTTATTCTTGTTCAATTAGGGTTTCTAACCAATCTTGTGCATCCAATTGGTGTGTTTGTGTCATTGGATGAACATTTAGGTCATTTTCGTCCTCCCTAGTCTTATTCTTGTCCAATTAGGGTTTTAAGCAATCTTGTGCATCCAATAAGTTCATTTGTATCATTGGATGAACATTTAGGTTATTTTCGTCCTCACTAGGCTTAGTTTTGTGCAATTAGGGTTTTTAACCAATCTTGTGCATCCAATAGGTGTGTTTGTGTCATTAGATGAACATTTAGGTCATTTTCATCCTCCCTAGGCTTATTGTTGTCCAATTAGGGTTTTTAACCAATCTTGTGCATCCAATAGGTGTGTTTGTGTCATTGGATGAACATTTAGGTCATTTTCGTCCTCCCTAGTCTTATTCTTGTCCAATTAAGGTTTTAAGCAATCTTGTGCATCCAATAAGTTCATTTGTGTCATCGGATTAAGATTTAAGTCATTTTCGTCCTCCCTAGGCTTATTCTTGTTCAATTAGGGTTTCTAACCAATCTTGTGCATCCAATTGGTGTGTTTGTGTCATTGGATGAACATTTAGGTCATTTTCGTCTTCCCTAGTCTTATTCTTGTCAAATTAGGGTTTTAAGCAATCTTGTGCATCCAATAAGTTCATTGGTGTCATTGGATGAACATTTAGGTCATTCTCGTCCTCCCTAGGCTTATTCTTGTCTAATTAGGGTTATTAAGCAATCTTGTGCATCCAATAAGTTCATTTGTGTCATTGGATGAACATTTAGATCATTTTCGTCATCCCTAGGCTTATTCTTGTCCAATTAGGGTTTCTAACCAATCTTGTGCATCCAATAGGTGGGTTTGTGTCATTGGATGAACATTTAGGTCATTTTCGTCCTCCCTAGGCTTATTCTTGTCTAATTAGGGTTTTTAAGCAATCTTGTGCATCCAATAAGTTCATTTGTGTCATTGGATGAACATTTAGGTCATTTTCGTCCTCCCTAGGCTTATTCTTGTCTAATTAGGGTTTTTAAGCAATCTTGTGCATCCAATAAGTTCATTTGTTTCATTGGATGAACATTTAGGTCATTTACGTCCTCCCTAGGCTTATTCTTGTCCAATTATGGTTTTTAACCAATCTTGTGCATCCAATAGGTGTGTTTGTGTCATTGGATGAACATTTAGGTCATTTTCGTCCTCCGTAGGCTTATTCTTGTCCAATTAGGGTTTCTAACCAATCTTGTGATTCCAATAGGTGTATTTGTGTCATTGGATGAACATTTAGGTCATTTTCGTCCTCCCTAGGCTTATTCTTGTCTAATTAGGGTTTTTAAGCAATCTTGTGCATCCAATAAGTTCATTTGTGTCATTGGATGAACATTTAGGTCATTTATGTCCTCCCTAGGCTTATTCTTGTCCAATTATGGTTTTTAACCAATCTTGTGCATCCAATAGGTGTGTTTGTGTCATTGGATGAACATTTAGGTCATTTTCGTCCTCCCTAGGCTTATTCTTGTCCAATTAGGGTTTCTAACCAATCTTGTGCATCAAATAGGTGTATTTGTGTCATTGGATGAACATTTAGGTCATTTTCCTCCTCCCTAGGCTTATTCTTGTCCAATTAGGGTTTTTAAGCAATCTTGTGCATCCAATAAGTTCATTTGTGTCATTGGATGAACATTTAGGTCATTTTCGTCCTCCCTAGGCTTATTCTTGTCTAATTAGGGTTGTTAAGCAATCTTGTGCATCCAATAAGTTCATTTGTGTCATTGGATGAACATTTAGGTCATTTATGTCCTCCCTAGGCTTATTCTTGTCCAATTATGGTTTTTAACCAATCTTGTGCATCCAATAGGTGTGTTTGTGTCATTGGATGAATATTTAGGTCATTTTCGTCCTCCCTAGGCTTATTCTTGTCCAATTAGGGTTTTTAACCAATCTTGTGCATCCAATAAGTTCATTTGTGTCATTGGATGAACATTTAGGTCATTTTCGTCCTCCATAGGCTTATTCTTGTCCAATTAGGGTTTTTAACCAATCTTGTGCATCCAATAGGTGTGTTTGTGTCATTGGATGAACATTTAGGTCATTTTCGTCCTCCCTAGGCTTATTCTTGTCCAATTATTGTTTCTAACCAATCTTGTGCATCCAATAGGTGTATTTGTGTCATTGGATGAACATTTAGGTCATTTTCGTCCTCCCGAGGCTTATTCTTGTCTAATTAGGGTTTTTAAGCAATCTTGTGCATCCAATAAGTTCATTTGTGTCATTGGATGAACATTTAGGTCATTTTCGTCCTCCCTAGGCTTATTCTTGTCCAATTAGGGTTTTTAACCAATCTTGTGCATCCAATAGGAGTGTTTGTGTCATTGGATGAACATTTAGGTCAGTTTCGTCCTCCCTAGGCTTATTCTTGTCCAATTAGGGTTTCTAACCAATCTTGTGCATCCAATAGGTGTATTTGTGTCATTGGATGAACATTTAGGTCATTTTCGTCCTCCCTAGGCTTATTCTTGTCCAATTAGGGTTTTTAAGCAATCTTGTGCATCCAATAAGTTCATTTGTGTCATTGGATGAACATTTAGGTCATTTTCGTCCTCCCTAGGCTTATTCTTGTCCAATTAGGGTTTTTAACGAATCTTGTGCATCCAATAGGTGTGTTTGTGTCATTGGATGAACATTTAGGTCATTTTCGTCCTCCCTAGGCTTATTCTTGTCCAATTAGGATTTTTAACCAATCTTGTGCATCCAATAAGTTCATTTGTGTCATTGGATGAACATTTAGGTCATTTTCGTCCTCCCTAGAATTATTCTTGTCCAATTAGGGTTTCTAACCAATCTTGTGCATCCAATAAGTTCATTTGTGTCATTGGATGAACATTTAGGTCATTTTCGTCCTCCCTAGGCTTATTCTTGTCCAGTTAGGGTTTTTAACCAATCTTGTTCATCCAATAGGTGTGTTTGTGTCATTGGATGAACATTTAGGTCATTTTCATCCTCCCTAGGCTTATTCTTGTCAAGTTAGGGTTTTTAACCAATCTTGTGCAGTCAATAAGTTCATTTGTGTCATTGGATGAACATTTAGGTCATTTTTGTCCTCCCTAGGCTTATTCTTGTCCAATTAGGGTTTTTAAGCAATCTTGTGCATCCAATATGTTCATTTATGTCATTGGATGAACATTTAGGTCATTTTCGTCCTCCCTAGGCTTATTCTTGTCCAATTAGGGTTTTTAACCAATCTTGTGCATCCAATAAGTTCATTTGTGTCATTGGATGAACATTTAGGTCATTTTCGTCCTCCCTAGGCTTATTCTTGTCCAATTAGGGTTTTTAACCAATCTTGTGCATCCAATAGGTGTGTTTGTGTCATTGGATGAACATTTAGGTCATTTTCGTTCTCCATAGGATTATTCTTGTCCAATTAGGGTTTTTAACCAATCTTATGCATCCAATAAGTTCATTTGTGTCATTGGATGAACATTTAGGTCATTTTCGTCCTCCCAAGGCTTATTCTTGTCCAATTAGGGTTTTTAACCAATCTTGTGCATCCAATAAGTTCATTTGTGTCATTGGATGAACATTTAGGTCATTTTCGTCCTCCCTAGGCTTATTCTTGTCTAATTAGCGTTTTTAAGCAATCTTGTGAATCCAATAAGTTCATTTGTTTCATGGGATGAACATTTAGGTCATTTTCGTCCTCCCTAGGCTTATTCTTGTTCAATTAGGGTTTCTAACTAATCTTGTGCATCCAATTGGTGTGCTTGTGTCATTGGATGAACATTTAGGTCATTTTCGTCCTCCCTAGTCTTATTCTTGTCCAATTAGGGTTTTAAGCAATCTTGTGCATCCAATAAGTTCATTTGTATCATTGGATGAACATTTAGGTTATTTTCGTCCTCACTAGGCTTAGTTTTGTGCAATTAGGGTTTTTAACCAATCTTGTGCATCCAATAGGTGTGTTTGTGTCATTAGATGAACATTTAGGTCATTTTCATCCTCCCTAGGCTTATTGTTGTCCAATTAGGGTTTTTAACCAATCTTGTGCATCCAATAGGTGTGTTTGTGTCATTGGATGAACATTTAGGTCATTTTCGTCCTCCCTAGTCTTATTCTTGTCCAATTAGGGTTTTAAGCAATCTTGTGCATCCAATAAGTTCATTTGTGTCATTGGATTAAGATTTAAGTCATTTTCGTCCTCCCTAGGCTTATTCTTGTTCAATTAGGGTTTCGAACCAATCTTGTGCATCCAATAGGTGTGTTTGTGTCATTGGATGAACATTTAGGTCATTTTCGTCCACCCTAGTCTTATTCTTGTCCAATTAGGGTTTTAAGCAATCTTGTGCATCCAATAAGTTCATTTGTGTCATTGGATGAACATTTAGGTCATTTTCGTCCTCCCTAGGCTTATTCTTGTCCAATTAGGATTTTTAACCAATCTTGTGCATCCAATAAGTTCATTTGTGTCATGGGATGAACATTTAGGTCATTTTCGTCCTCCCTAGAATTATTTTTGTCCAATAAGGGTTTCTAACCAATCTTGTGCATCCAATAAGTTTATTTGTGTCATTGGATGAACATTTAGGTCATTTTCGTCCTCCCTAGGCTTATTCTTGTCTAATTAGGGTTTTTAAGCAATCTTGTGCATCCAATAAGTTCATTTGTGTCATTGGATGAACATTTAGGTCATTTATGTCCTCCCTAGGCTTATTCTTGTCCAATTATGGTTTTTAACCAATCTTGTGCATCCAATAGGTGTGTTTGTGTCATTGGATGAATATTTATGTCATTTTCGTCCTCCCTAGGCTTATTCTTGTCCAATTAGGGTTTCTAACCAATCTTCTGCATCCAATAGGTGTATTTGTGTCATTGGATGAACATTTAGGTCATTTTCGTCCTCCCTAGGCTTATTCTTGTCCAATTAGGGTTTTTAACCAATCTTGTGCATCCAATAAGTTCATTTGTGTCATTGGATGAACATTTAGGTCATTTTCGTCCTCCCTAGGCATATTCTTGTCCAATTAGGGTTTTTAACCAATCTTGTTCATCCAATAGGTGTATTTGTGTCATTGGATGAACATTTAGGTCATTTTCGTCCTCCCTAGGCTTATTCTTGTCCAATTAGGGTTTTTAAGCAATCTTGTGCATCCAATAAGTTCATTTGTGTCATTGGATGAACATTTAGGTCATTTTCGTCCTCCCTAGGCTTATTCTTGTCCAATTAGGGTTTTTAACCAATATTGTGCATCCAATAGGTGTATTTGTGTCATTGGATGAACATTTAGGTCATTTTCGTCCTCCCTAGGCTTATTCTTGTCCAATTAGGGTTTTTAAGCAATCTTGTGCATCCAATAAGTTCATTTGTGTCATTGGATGAACATTTAGGTCATTTTCGTCCTCCCTAGGATTATTCTTGTCCAATTAGGGTTTCTAACCAATCTTGTGCATCCAATAGGTGTATTTGTGTCATTGGATGAACATTTAGGTCATTTTCGTCCTCCCTAGGCTTATTCTTGTCCAATTAGGGTTTTTAAGCAATCTTGTGCATCCAATAAGTTCATTTGTGTCATTGGATGAACATTTACGTCATTTTCGTCCTCCCTATGGTTATTCTTGTCCAATTAGGGTTTTTAACCAATCTTGTGCATCCAATAGGTGTGTTTGTGTCATTGGATGAACATTTAGGTCATTTTCGTCTTCCCTAGGCTTATTCTTGTCCAATTAGGGTTTATAAGCAATCTTGTGCATCCAATAGGTGTGTTTGTGTCATTGGATGAACATTTAGGTCATTTTCGTCCTCCCTAGGCTTATTCTTGTCAAATTAGGGTTTCTAACCAATCTTTTGCATCCAATAGGTGTATTTGTGTCATTGGATGAACATTTAGGTCATTTTCGTCCTCCCTAGGCTTATTCTTGTCAAATTTGGGTTATTAAGCAATCTTGTGTATCCAATAAGTTCATTTGTGTCATTGGATGAACATTTCGGTCATTTTCGTCCTCCCTAGGCTTATTCTTGTCCAATTAGGGTTTTTAACCAATCTTGTGCATCCAATAGGTGTGTTTGTGTCATTGGATGAACATTTAGGTCATTTTCGTCCTACCTAGGCTTATTCTTGTCCAATTTGGGTTTCTAACCAATCTTGTGCATCCAATAGGTGTATTTGTGTCATTGGATGAACATTTAGGTCATTTTCGTCCTCCCTAGGCTTATTCTTGTCCAATTAGGGTTTTTAAGCAATCTTGTGCATCCAATAAGTTCATTTGTGTCATTGGATGAACATTGAGGTCATTTTCGTCGTCCCTAGGCTTATTCTTGTCCAATTAGGGTTTTTAACCAATCTTGTGCATCCAATAGGTGTGTTTGTGTCATTGGATGAACATTTAGGTCATTTTCGTCCTCCCTAGGCTTATTCTTGTCCAATTAGGGTTTTCAACCAATCTTGTGCATCCAATAAGTTCATTTGTGTCATTGGATAAACATTTAGGTCATTTTCGTCCACCCTAGGCTTATTCTTGTCCAATTAGGGTTTTTAACCAATCTTGTGCATCCAATAGGTTCATTTGTGTCATTGGATGAACATTTAGGTCATTTTCGTCCTCCTTAGGCTTATTCTTGTTCAATTAGGGTTTCTAACCAATCTTGTGCATCCAATTGGTGTATTTGTGTCATTGGATGAACATTTAGGTCATTTTCGTCCTCCCTAGGCTTATTCTTGTCCAATTAGGGTTTTTAACCAATCTTGTGCATCCAATAGGTGTGTTTGTGTCATTGGATGAACATTTAGGTGAGTTTCGTCCTCCCTAGGCTTATTCTTGTCCAATTAGGGTTTCTAACCAATCTTGTGCATCCAATAGGTGTATTTGTGTCATTGGATGAACATTTAGGTCATTTTCGTCCTCCCTAGGCTTATTCTTGTCCAATTAGGGTTTTTAAGCAATCTTGTGCATCCAATAAGTTCATTTGTGTCATTGGATGAACATTTAGGTTATTTTCGTTCTCACTAGGCTTAGTTTTGTGCAATTAGGGTTTTTAGCCAATCTTGTGCATTCAATAGGTGTGTTTGTGTCATTAGATGAACATTTAGGTCATTTTCATCCTCCCTAGGCTTATTGTTGTCCAATTAGGGTTTTTAACCAATCTTGTGCATCCAATAGGTGTGTTTGTGTCATTGGATGAACATTTAGGTCATTTTCGTCCTCCCTAGTATTATTCTTGTCCAATTAGGGTTTTAAGCCAATCTTGTGCATCCAATAGGTGTGTTTGTGTCATTTGATGAACATTTAGGTCATTTTCGTCCTCCCAAGGCTTATTCTTATCCAATTAGGGTTTTAAGCAATCTTGTGCATCCAATAAGTTCATTTGTGTCATTGGATTAAGATTTAAGTCATTTTCGTCCTCCCTATGCTTATTCTTGTTTAGTTAGGGTTTTTAACCAATCTTGTGCATCCAATAGGTGTGTTTGTGTCATTGGATGAACATTTAGGTCATTTTCGTCCTCCCTAGGCTTATTCTTGTCCAATTAGGGTTTTTAACCAATCTTGTGCATCCAAAAGGTGTGTTTGTGTCATTGGATGAACATTTAGGTCATTTTCGTCCTCCCTAGGCTTATTCTTGTCTAATTAGGGTTTTTAAGCAATCTTGTGCATCCAATAAGTTCATTTGTGTTATTGGATGAACATTTAGGTCATTTTCGTCCTCCCTAGGCTTATTCTTGTCCAATTAGGGTTTCTAACCAATCTTGTACTTCCAATAGGTGTATTTGTGTCATTGGATGAACATTTAGGTCATTTTCGTCCTCCCTAGGCTTATTCTTGTCCAATTAGGGTTTTTAACCAATCTTGTGCATCCAATAGGTGTGTTTGTGTCATTGGATGAACAATTAGGTCATTTTCGTCCTCCCAAGGCTTATTCTTGTCCAATTAGGGTTTTTAACCAATCTTGTGCATCCAATAAGTTCATTTGTGTCATTGGATGAACAATTAGGTCATTAACGTCCTCCCTAGGCTTATTCTTGTCCAATTAGGGTTTTTAAGCAATCTTGTGAATCCAATAAATTCATTTGTTTCATTGGATGAACATTTAGGTCATTTTCGTCCTCCCTAGGCTTATTCTTGTCCAATTAGGGTTTTAAGCAATCTTGTGCATCCATTAAGTTCATTTGTGTCATTGGATGAACATTAATGTTATTTTCGTCCTCACCAGGCTTAGTTTTGTGCAATTAGGGTTTTTAACAAATCTTGTGCGTCCAATAGGTGTGTTTGTGTCATTAGATGAACATTTAGGTCATTTTCATCCTCCCTAGGCTTATTGTTGTCCAATTAGGGTTTTTAACCAATCTTGTGCATCCAATAGGTGTGTTTGTGTCATTGGATGAACATTTAGGTCATTTTCATCCTCCCTAGTCTTATTCTTGTCCAATTAGGGTTTTAAGCAATCTTGTGCATCCAATAAGTTCATTTGTGTCATTGGATGAACATTTAGGTCATTTATGTCCTCCCTAGGCTTATTCTTGTCCAATTATGGTTTTTAACCAATCTTGTGCATCCAATAGGTGTGTTTGTGTCATTGGATGAACATTTAGGTCATTTTCGTCCTCCCTAGGCTTATTCTTGTCCAATTACGGTTTCTAACCAATCTTGTGATTCCAATAGGTGTATTTGTGTCATTGGATGAACATTTAGGTCATTTTCGTCCTCCCTAGGCTTATTCTTGTCCAATTAGGGTTTTTAAGCAATCTTGTGAATCCAATAAATTCATTTGTTTCATTGGATGAACATTTAGGTCATTTTCGTCCTCCCTAGGCTTATTCTTGTCCAATTAGGGTTTTAAGCAATCTTGTGCATCCATTAAGTTCATTTGTGTCATTGGATGAACATTTAGGTTATTTTCGTCCTCACTAGGCTTAGTTTTGTGCAATTAGGGTTTTTAACAAATCTTGTGCGTCCAATAGGTGTGTTTGTGTCATTAGATGAACATTTAGGTCATTTTCATCGTCCCTAGGCTTATTGTTGTCCAATTAGGGTTTTTAACCAATCTTGTGCATCCAATAGGTGTGTTTGTGTCATTGGATGAACATTTAGGTCATTTTCATTCTCCCTAGTCTTATTCTTGTCCAATTAGGGTTTTAAGCAATCTTGTGCATCCAATAAGTTCATTTGTGTCATTGGATGAACATTTAGGTCATTTATGTCCTCCCTAGGCTTATTCTTGTCCAATTATGGTTTTTAACCAATCTTGTGCATCCAATAGGTGTGTTTGTGTCATTGGATGAACATTTAGGTCATTTTCGTCCTCCCTAGGCTTATTCTTGTTCAATTAGGGTTTCTAACCAATCTTGTGCATCCAATAGGTGTGTTTGTGTCATTGGATGAACATTTAGGTCATTTTTGCCTCCCTTGTCTTATTCTTGTCCAATTAGGGTTTTAAGCAATCTTGTGCATCCAATAAGTTCATTTGTGTCATTGGATGAACATTTAGGTTATTTTAGTCCTCACTAGGCTTAGTTTTGTGCAATTAGGGTTTTTAACCAATCTTGTGCATCCAATAGGTGTGTTTGTGTCATTAAATGAACATTTAGGTCATTTTCATCCTCCTTAGGCTTATTGTTGTCCAATTAGGGTTTTTAACCAATCTTGTGCATCCAATAGGTGTGTTTGTGTAATTGGATGAACATTTAGGTCATTTTCGTCCTCCCTAGTCTTATTCTTCTCCAATTAGGGTTTTAAGCAATCTTGTGCATCCAATAAGTTCATTTGTGTCATTGGATTAAGATTTAAGTCATTTTCGTCCTCCCTAGGCTTATTCTTGTTCAATTAGGGTTTCTAACCAATCTTGTGCATCCAATAGGTGTGTTTGTGTCAGTGGATGAACATTTAGGTCATTTTCGTCCTCCCTAGGCTTATTCTTGTCTAATTAGGGTTTTTAAGCAATCTTGTGCATCCAATAAGTTCATTTGTGTCATTGGATGAACATTTAGGTCATTTTTGTCCTCCCTAGGCTTATTCTTGTCCAATTATGGTTTTTAACCAATCTTGTGCATCCAATAGGTGTGTTTGTGTCATTGGATGAACATTTAGGTCATTTTCGTCCTCCCTAGGCTTATTCTTGTTCAATTAGGGTTTCTAACCAATCTTGTGCATCCAATAGGTGTGTTTGTGTCATTGGATGAACATTTAGGTCATTTTTGCCTCCCTTGTCTTATTCTTGTCCAATTAGGGTTTTAAGCAATCTTGTGCATCCAATAAGTTCATTTGTGTCATTGGATGAACATTTAGGTTATTTTAGTCCTCACTAGGCTTAGTTTTGTGCAATTAGGGTTTTTAACCAATCTTGTGCATCCAATAGGTGTGTTTGTGTCATTAAATGAACATTTAGGTCATTTTCATCCTCCCTAGGCTTATTGTTGTCCAATTAGGGTTTTTAACCAATCTTGTGCATCCAATAGGTGTGTTTGTGTAATTGGATGAACATTTAGGTCATTTTCGTCCTCCCTAGTCTTATTCTTGTCCAATTAGGGTTTTTAGCAATCTTGTGCATCCAATAAGTTCATTTGTGTCATTGGATTAAGATTTAAGTCATTTTCGTCCTCCCTAGGCTTATTCTTGTTCAATTAGGGTTTCTAACCAATCTTGTGCATCCAATAGGTGTGTTTGTGTCATTGGATGAACATTTAGGTCATTTTCGTCCTCCCTAGTCTTATTCTTGTCCAATTAGGGTTTTAAGCAATCCTGTGCATCCAATAGGTGTGTTTGTGTCATTGGATGAACATTTAGGTCATTTTCGTCCTCCCTAGGCTTATTCTTGTCCAATTAGGGTTTCTAACCAATCTTGTGCATCCAATAAGTTCATTTGTGTCATTGGATGAACATTTAGGTCATTTTTATCCTCCCTAGGCTTATTCTTGTCCAATTAGGGTTTCTAACCAATCTTGTGCATCCAATAGGTGTGTTTGTGTCATTGGATGAACATTTAGGTCATTTTCTTCCTCCCTAGGCTTATTCTTGTCCAATTAGGGTTTTTAAGCAATCTTGTGCATCCAATAGGTGTGTTTGTGTCATTTGATGAACATTTAGGTCATTTTCGTCCTCCCTAGGCTTATTCTTGTCCAATTAGGGTTTTTAACCAATCATGTGCATCCAATAAGTTCATTTGTGTCATTGGTTGAACATTTAGGTCATTTTCGTCCCCCCTAGTCTTATTCTTGTCCAATTAGGGTTTTTAACCAATCTTGTGCATCCAATAGGTGTGTTTGTGTCATTGGATGAACATTTAGGTCATTTTCGTCCTCCCTAGTCTTATTCTTGTCCAATTAGGGTTTTAATCAATCTTGTGCATCCAATAAGTGTGTTTTGTCATTGGATGATCATTTAGGTCATTTTCGTCCTCCCTCGGCTTATTCTTGTCCAATTAGGGATTTTAACCAATCTTGTGCATCCAATAAGTTCATTTGTGTCATTGGTTGAACATTTAGGTCATTTTCGTCCTCCCAAGGCTTATTCTTGTCCAATTAGGGTTTTTAACCAATCTTGTGCATCCAATAAGTTCATTTGTGTCATTGGTTGAACATTTAGGTCATTTTTGTTCTCCCTAGGCTTATTTTTGTGCAATTAGGGTTTTTAACCAATCTTGTGCATCCAATAGGTGTGTTTGTGTCATTAGATGAACATTTAGGTCATTTTCATCCTCCCTAGGCTTATTGTTGTCCAATTAGGGTTTTTAACCAATCTTGTGCATCCAATAGGTGTGTTTGTGTCATTGGATGAACATTTAGGTCATTTTCGTCCTCCCAAGTCTTATTCTTGTCCACTTAAGGTTTTAAGCAATCTTGTGCATCCAATAACTTCATTTGTGTCATTGGATTAACATTTAAGTCATTTTCGTCCTCCCTAGGCTTATTCTTGTCCAATTAGGGTTTCTAACGAATCTTGTGCATCCAATAGGTGTGTTTGTGTCATTGGATGAACATTTAGGTCATTTTCGTCCTCCCTAGGCTTATTCTTGTCCAATTAGGGTTTCTAACGAATCTTGTGCATCCAATAGGTGTGTTTGTGTCATTGGATGAACATTTAGGTCATTTTCGTCCTCCCTAGTCTTATTCTTGTCCAATTAGGGTTTTAAGCAATCTTGTGCATCCAATAAGTTCATTTGTGTCACTGGATGAACATTTAGGTCATTTTCGTCCTCCCTACGCTTATTCCTGTTCAATTAGGGTTTCTAACCAATCTTGTGCATCCAATAGGTGTGTTTGTGTCATTGGATGAACATTTAGGTCATTTTCGTCCTCCCTAGGCTTATTCTTGTTCAATTAGGGTTTCTAACCAATCTTGTGCATCCAATAGGTGTGTTTGTGTCATTGGATGAACATTTAGGTCATTTTCGTCCTCCCTAGTCTTATTCTTGTCCAATTAGGGTTTTAAGCAATCTTGTGCATCCAATAAGTTCATTTGTGCCATTGGATGAACATTTAGGTTATTTTCGTCCTCACTAGGCTTAGTTTTGTGCAATTAGGGTTTTAAACCATTCTTGTGCATCCAATAGGTGTGTTTGTGTCATTAGATGAACATTTAGGTCATTTTCATCCTCCCTAGGCTTATTGTTGTCCAATTAGGGTTTTTAACCAATCTTGTGCATCCAATAGGTGTGTTTGTGTCATTGGATGAACATTTAGGTCATTTTCGTCCTCCCTAGGCTTATTCTTGTCCAATTAGGGATTTTAAGCAATCTTGTGTATCCAATAAGTTCATTTGTGTCATTGGATGAACATTTAGGTCATTTTCGTCCTCCCTAGGCTTATTCTTGTCCAATTAGGGTTTTTAACCAATCTTGTGCATCCAATAGGTGTGTTTGTGTCATTGGATGAACATTTAGGTCATTTTCGTCCTCCCTAGGCTTATTCTTGTCCAATTAGGATTTTTAATCAATCTTGTGCATCCAATAAGTTCATTTGTGTCATTGGATGAACATTTAGGTCATTTTCGTCCTCCCTAGAATTATTCTTGTCCAATTAGGGTTTCTAACCAATCTTGTGCATCCAATAAGTTCATTTGTGTCATTGGATGAACATTTAGGTCATTTTCGTCCTCCCTAGGCTTATTCTTGTCTAATTAGGGTTTTTAAGCAATCTTGTGCATCCAATAAGTTCATTTGTGTCATTGGATGAACATTTAGGTCATTTATGTCCTCCCTAGGCTTATTCTTGTCCAATTATGGTTTTTAACCAATCTTGTGCATCCAATAGGTGTGTTTGTGTCATTGGGTGAACATTTAGGTCATTTTCTTCCTCCCTAGGCTTATTCTTGTCCAATTAGGGTTTCTAACCAATCTTGTGCATCCAATAGGTGTATTTGTGTCATTGGATGAACATTTAGGTCATTTTCGTCCTCCCTAGGCTTATTCTTGTCCAATTAGGGTTTTTAAGCAATCTTGTGCATCCAATAAGTTCATTTGTGTCATTGGATGAACATTTAGGTCATTTTCGTCCTCCCTAGGCTTATTCTTGTCCAATTAGGGGTTTTAACCAATCTTGTTCATCCAATAGGTGTGTTTGTGTCATTGGATGAACATTTAGGTCATTTTTGTCCTCCCTAGGCTTATTCTTGTCCAATTAGGGTTTTTAACCAATCTTGTGCATCCAATAAGTTCATTTGTGTCATTGGATAAACATTTAGGTCATTTTCGTCCACCCTAGGCTTATTCTTGTCCAATTAGGGTTTTTAACCAATCTTGTGCCTCCAATAAGTTCATTTGTGTCAATGGATGAACAATTAGGTCATTTTCGTCCTCCCAAGGCTTATTCTTGTCCAATTAGGGTTTTTAACCAATCTTGTGCATCCAATAAGTTCATTTGTGTCATTGGATGAACATTTAGGTCATTTACGTCCTCCCTAGGCTTATTCTTGTCCAATTAGGGTTTTTAAGCAATCTTGTGAATCCAATAAGTTCATTTGTTTCATTGGATGAACATTTAGGTCATTTTCGTCCTCCCTAGGCTTATTCTTGTTCAATTAGGGTTTTAAGCAATCTTGTGCATCCAATAAGTTCATTTGTGTCATTGGATGAACATTTAGGTTATTTTAGTCCTCACTAGGCTTAGTTTTGTGCAATTAGGGTTTTTAACCAATCTTGTGCATCCAATAGGTGTGTTTGTGTCATTAAATGAACATTTAGGTCATTTTCATCCTCCCTAGGCTTATTGTTGTCCAATTAGGGTTTTTAACCAATCTTGTGCATCCAATAGGTGTGTTTGTGTAATTGGATGAACATTTAGGTCATTTTCGTCCTCCCTAGTCTTATTCTTCTCCAATTAGGGTTTTAAGCAATCTTGTGCATCCAATAAGTTCATTTGTGTCATTGGATTAAGATTTAAGTCATTTTCGTCCACCCTAGGCTTATTCTTGTTCAATTAGGGTTTCTAACCAATCTTGTGCATCCAATAGGTGTGTTTGTGTCAGTGGATGAACATTTAGGTCATTTTCGTCCTCCCTAGGCTTATTCTTGTCTAATTAGGGTTTTTAAGCAATCTTGTGCATCCAATAAGTTCATTTGTGTCATTGGATGAACATTTAGGTCATTTATGTCCTCCCTAGGCTTATTCTTGTCCAATTATGGTTTTTAACCAATCTTGTGCATCCAATAGGTGTGTTTGTGTCATTGGATGAACATTTAGGTCATTTTCGTCCTCCATAGGCTTATTCTTGTCCAATTAGGGTTTCTAACCAATCTTGTGATTCCAATAGGTGTATTTGTGTCATTGGATGAACATTTAGGTCATTTTCGTCCTCCCTAGGCTTATTCTTGTCCAATTAGGGGTTTTAAGCAATCTTGTGCATCCAATAAGTTCATTTGTGTCATTGGATGAACATTTAGGTCATTTTCGTCCTCCCTAGGCTTATTCTTGTCCAATTAGGGTTTTTAACCAATCTTGTTCATCCAATAGGTGTGTTTGTGTCATTGGATGAACATTTAGGTCATTTTTGTCCTCCCTAGGCTTATTCTTGTCCAATTAGGGTTTTTAACCAATCTTGTGCATCCAATAAGTTCATTTGTGTCATTGGATAAACATTTAGGTCATTTTCGTCCACCCTAGGCTTATTCTTATCCAATTAGGTTTTTAACCAATCTTGTGCCTCCAATAAGTTCATTTGTGTCATTGGATGAACATTTAGGTCATTTTCGTCCTCCCAAGGCTTATTCTTGTCCAATTAGGGTTTTTAACCAATCTTGTGCATCCAATAAGTTCATTTGTGTCATTGGATGAACATTTAGGTCATTTTCGTCCTCCCTAGGCTTATTCTTGTCCAATTAGGGTTTTTAAGCAATCTTGTGAATCCAATAAGTTCATTTGTTTCATTGGATGAACATTTAGGTCATTTTCGTCCTCCCTAGGCTTATTCTTGTTCAATTAGGGTTTCTAACCAATCTTGTCCATCCAATTGGTGTATTTGTGTCATTGGATGAACATTTAGGTCATTTTCGTCCTCCCTAGTCTTATTCTTGTCCAATTAGGGTTTTAAGCAATCTTGTGCATCCAATAAGTTCATTTGTATCATTGGATGAACATTTAGGTTATTTTAGTCCTCACTAGGCTTAGTTTTGTGCAATTAGGGTTTTTAACCAATCTTGTGCATCCAATAGGTGTGTTTGTGTCATTAGATGAACATTTAGGTCATTTTCATCCTCCCTAGGCTTATTGTTGTCCAATTAGGGTTTTTAACCAATCTTGTGCATCCAATAGGTGTGTTTGTGTCATTGGATGAACATTTAGGTCATTTTCGTCCTTCCTAGTCTTATTCTTGTCCAATTAAGGTTTTAAGCAATCTTGTGCATCCAATAAGTTCATTTGTGTCATTGGATTAAGATTTAAGTCATTTTCGTCCTCCCTAGGCTTATTCTTGTTCAATTAGGGTTTCTAACCAATCTTGTGCATCCAGTAGGTGTGTTTGTGTCATTGGATGAACATTTAGGTCATTTTCGTCTTCCCTATTCTTATTCTTGTCCAATTAGGGTTTTAAGCAATCTTGTGCATCCAATAAGTTCATTGGTGTCATTGGATGAACATTTAGGTCATTCTCGTCCTCCCTAGGCTTATTCTTGTCTAATTAGGGTTATTGAGCAATCTTGTGCATCCAATAAGTTCATTTGTGTCATTGGATGAACATTTAGATCATTTTCGTCCTCCCTAGGCTTATTCTTGTCCAATTAGGGTTTCTAACCAATCTTGTGCATCCAATAGGTGGGTTTGTGTCATTGGATGAACATTTAGGTCATTTTCGTCCTCCCTAGGCTTATTCTTGTCTAATTAGGGTTTTTAAGCAATCTTGTCCATCCAATAAGTTCATTTGTGTCATTGGATGAACATTTAGGTCATTTATGTCCTCCCTAGGCTTATTCTTGTCCAATTATGGTTTTTAACCAATCTTGTGCATCCAATAGGTGTGTTTGTGTCATTGGATGAACATTTAGGTCATTTTCGTCCTCCCTAGGCTTATTCTTGTTCAATTAGGGTTTCTAACCAATCTTGTGCATCCAATAGGTGTGTTTGTGTCATTGGATGAACATTTAGGTCATTTTTGCCTCCCTTGTCTTATTCTTGTCCAATTAGGGTTTTAAGCAATCTTGTGCATCCAATAAGTTCATTTGTGTCATTGGATGAACATTTAGGTTATTTTAGTCCTCACTAGGCTTAGTTTTGTGCAATTAGGGTTTTTAACCAATCTTGTGCATCCAATAGGTGTGTTTGTGTCATTAAATGAACATTTAGGTCATTTTCATCCTCCCTAGGCTTATTGTTGTCCAATTAGGGTTTTTAACCAATCTTGTGCATCCAATAGGTGTGTTTGTGTAATTGGATGAACATTTAGGTCATTTTCGTCCTCCCTAGTCTTATTCTTCTCCAATTAGGGTTTTAAGCAATCTTGTGCATCCAATAAGTTCATTTGTGTCATTGGATTAAGATTTAAGTCATTTTCGTCCTCCCTAGGCTTATTCTTGTTCAATTATGGTTTCTAACCAATCTTGTGCATCCAATAGGTGTGTTTGTGTCAGTGGATGAACATTTAGGTCATTTTCGTCCTCCCTAGGCTTATTCTTGTCTAATTAGGGTTTTTAAGCAATCTTGTGCATCCAATAAGTTCATTTGTGTCATTGGATGAACATTTAGGTCATTTATGTCCTCCCTAGGCTTATTCTTGTCCAATTATGGTTTTTAACCAATCTTGTGCATCCAATAGGTGTGTTTGTGTCATTGGATGAACATTTAGGTCATTTTCGTCCTCCATAGGCTTATTCTTGTCCAATTAGGGTTTCTAACCAATCTTGTGATTCCAATAGGTGTATTTGTGTCATTGGATGAACATTTAGGTCATTTTCGTCCTCCCTAGGCTTATTCTTGTCCAATTAGGGTTTTTAAGCAATCTTGTGCATCCAATAAGTTAATTTGTGTCATTGGATGAACATTTAGGTCATTTTCGTCCTCCCTAGGCTTATTCTTGTTCAATTAGGGTTACTAACCAATCTTGTGCATCCAATAGGTGTGTTTGTGTCATTGGATGAACATTTAGGTCATTTTCGTCCTCCCTAGGCTTATTCTTGTCCAATTAGGGTTTTTAACCAATCTTGTGCATCCAATAAGTTCATTTGTGTCATTGGATTAACATTTAGGTCATTTTCGTCCTCCCTAGGCTTATTCTTGTCCAATTAAGGTTTCTAAACAATCTTGTGCATCCAATAGGTGTGTTTGTGTCATTGGATGAACATTTAGGTCATTTTCGTCCTCCCTAGGCTTATTCTTGTCCAATTAGGGTTTTTAACCAATCTTGTGCATCCAATAAGTTCATTTGTGTCATTGGATGAACAATTAGGTCATTTTCGTCCACCCTAAGCTTATTCTTGTCCAATTAGGGTTTTTAACCAATCTTATGCATCCAATAAGTTCATTTGTGTCATTGGATGAACATTTAAGTCATTTTCGTCCTCCCTAGGCTTATTCTTGTCCAATTAGGGTTTTTAACCAATCTTGTGCATCCAATAGGTGTGTTTGTGTCATTGGATGAACATTTAGGTCATTTTCGTCCTCCCTAGGCTTATTCTTGTCCAATTAGGGTTTTTAACCAATCTTGTGCATCCAATAAGTTCATTTGTGTCATTGGATAAACATTTAGGTCATTTTCGTCCACCCTAGGCTTATTCTTGTCCAATTAGGGTTTTTAACCAATCTTGTGCATCCAATAGGTGTGTTTGTGTCATTGGATGAACATTTAGGTCAGTTTCGTCCTCCCTAGGCTTATTCTTGTCCAATTAGGGTTTCTAACGAATCTTGTCCATCCAATAGGTGTATTTGTGTCATTGGATGGACATATAGGTCATTTTCGTCCTCTCTAGGCATATTCTTGTCCAATTATGGTTTTTAACCAATCTTGTGCATCCAATAGGTGTATTTGTGTCATTGGATGGACATTTAGGTCATTTTCGTCCTCCCTAGGCTTATTCTTGTCCAATTAGGGTTTTTAAGCAATCTTGTGCATCCAATAAGTTCATTTGTGTCATTGGATGAACATTTAGGTCACTTTCGTCTTCCCTAGGCTTATTCTTGTCCAATTAGGGTTTTTAACCAATCTTGTGCATCCAATAAGTTCATTTGTGTCATTGGATGAACATTTAGGTCATTTTCGTCCTTCCTAGGCTTATTCTTGTCCAATTAGGGTTTTTAACCAATCTTGTGCATCCAATAGGTGTGTTTGTGTCATTCGATGAACATTTAGGTCTTTTTCATCCTCCCTAGGCTTATTCTTGTCCAATTAGGGTTTTTAACCAATCTTGTGCATCCAATAAGTTCATTTGTGTTATTGGATAAACATTTAGGTCATTTTCGTCCACCCTAGGCTTATTCTTGTCCAATTAGGGTTTTTAAGCAATCTTGTGCATCCAATAAGTTCATTTGTGTCATTGGATGAACATTTAGGTCAATTTCGTCCTCCCTAGGCTTATTCTTGTCCAATTAGGGTTTTTAACTAATCTTGTGCATCCAATAGGTGTATTTGTGTCATTGGATGAACATTTAGGTCATTTTCGTCCTCCCATGGCTTATTCTTGTCCAATTAGGGTTTTTAAGCAATCTTGTGCATCCAATAGGTGTGTTGTTTGTGTCATTGGATGAACATTTAGGTCATTTTTGTCCTCCCTAGGCTTATTCTTGTCCAATTAGGGTTTTTAACCAATCTTGTGCATCCAATAAGTTCATTTGTGTCATTGGATAAACATTTAGGTCATTTTCGTCCACCCTAGGCTTATTCTTGTCTAATTAGGGTTTTTAACCAATCTTGTGCATCCAATAAGTTCATTTGTGTCATTGGATGAACATTTACGTCATTTTCGTCCTCCCAAGGCTTATTCTTGTCCAATTAGGGTTTTTAACCAATCTTGTGCATCCCATAAGTTCATTTGTGTCATTGGATGAACATTTAGGTCATTTTCGTCCTCCCTAGGCTTATTCTTCTCCAATTAGGGTTTTTAACCAATCTTGTGCATCCAATAGGTGTGTTTGTGTCATTGGATGAACATTTAGGTCATTTTCGTCCTCCCTAGTCTTATTCTTGTCCAATTAGGGTTTTAAGCAATCTTGTGCATCCAATAAGTTCATTTGTGTCATTACATGAACATTTATGTCATTTTTCGTCCTCCCTAGGCTTATTCTTGTCCAATTAGGGTTTTTAAGCAATCTTGTGCATCCAATAAGTTCATTTGTGTCATTGGATGAACATTTAGGTCATTTTCGTCCTCCCTAGGCTTATTCTTGTCCAATTAGGGTTTTAAGCAATCTTGTGCATCCAATAAGTTCATTTGTGTCATTGGATGAACATTTAGGTCGTTTTTCGTCCTCCCTATGCTTATTCTTGTCCAATTATGGTTTTTAACCAATCTTGTGCATCCAATAAGTTCATTTGTGTCATTGGATGAACATTTAGGTCATTTTCGTCCTCCCTAGGCTTATTCATGTCCAATTAGGGTTTTTAAGCAATCTTGTGCATCCAATAGGTGTGTTTGTGTCATTGGATGAACATTTAGGTCATTTTCGTCATCCCTAGGCTTATTCTTGTTCAATTAGGGTTTCTAACCAATCTTGTGCATCCAATAGGTGTGTTTGAGTCATTGGATGAACATTTAGGTCATTTTCGTCCTCCCTAGTCTTATTCTTGTCCAATTAGTGTTTTAAGCAATCTTGTGCATCCAATAAGTTCATTTGTGTCATTGGATGAACATTTAGGTCATATTTCGTCCTCCCTAGGCTTATTCTTGTCCAATTAAGGTTTTTAACAAATCTTGTGCATCCAATAAGTTCATTTGTGTCATTGGATGAACATTTAGGTCATTTTCGTCCTCCCAAGGCTTATTCTTGTCCAATTAGGGTTTTTAACCAATCTTGTGCATCCAATAAGTTCATTTGTGTCATTGGATGAACATTTAGGTCATTTTCGTCCTCCCTAGGCTTATTCTTGTCCAATTAGGGTTTCTAACCTATCTTGTGCATCCAATAGGTGTGTTTGTGTCTCATTGTATGAACATTTAGGTCATTTTCGTCCTCCCTAGTCTTATTCTTGTCCAATTAGGGTTTTAAGCAATCTTGTGCATCCATTAAGTTCATTTGTGTCATTGGATTAAGATTTAAGTCATTTTCGTCCTCCCTAGGCTTATTCTTGTTCAATTAGGGTTTCTAACCAATCTTGTGCATCCAATAGGTGTGTTTGTGTCATTGGATGAACATTTAGGTCATTTTCGTCCTCCCTAGTCTTATTCTTGTCCAATTAGGGTTTTAAGCAATCTTGTGCATCCAATAAGTTCATTTGTGTCATTGGATGAACATTTAGGTCATTTATGTCCTCCCTAGGCTTATTCTTGTCCAATTATGGTTTTTAACCAATCTTGTGCATCCAATAGGTGTGTTTGTGTCATTGGATGAACATTTAGGTCATTTTTGTCCTCCCTAGGCTTATTCTTGTCCAATTAGGGTTTTTAACCAATCTTGTGCATCCAATAAGTTCATTTGTGTCATTGGAGGAACATATAGGTCATTTTCGTCCTCCCTAGGCTTATTCTTGTCCAATTATGGTTTTTAACAAATCTTGTGCATCCAATAGGTGTGTTTGTGTCATTGGAGGAACATTTAGGTCATTTTCGTACTCCCAAGGCTTATTCTTGTCCAATTAGGGTTTTTAACCAATCTTGTGCATCCAATAAGTTCATTTGTGTCATTGGAGGAACATATAGGTCATTTTCGTCCTCCCTAGGCTTATTCTTGTCCAATTAGGGTTTTTAACCAATCTTGTGCATCCAATAGGTGTGTTTGTGTCATTGGATGTACCTTTAGGTCATTTTCGTCCTCCCTAGGCTTATTCTTGTCCAATTAGGGTTTTTAACCAATCTTGTGCATCCAATAGGTGTGTTTGTGTCATTGGATTAACATTTAGGTCATTTTCGTCCTCCCTAGGCTTATTCTTGTCCAATTAGGGTTTTTAACCAATCTTGTGCATCCAATAAGTTCATTTGTGTCATTGGATTAACATTTAGGCCATTTTCGTCCTCCCTAGGCTTATTCTTGTCCAATTAGGGTTTTTAACCAATCTTGTGCATCCAATAAGTTCATTTGTGTCATTGGATGAACATTTAGGTCATTTTCGTCCTCCCTAGGCTTATTCTTGTCCAATTAGGGTTTTCAACCAATCTTGTGCATCCAATAAATTCATTTGTGTCATTGGATGAACATTTAGGTCATTTTCGTCCTCCCTAGGCTTATTCTTGTCCAATTAGGGTTTTTAAGCAATCTTGTGAATCCAATAAGTTCATTTGTTTCATTGGATGAACATTTAGGTCATTTTGGTCCTCCCTAGGCTTATTCTTGTCCAATTAGGGTTTTTAACCAATCCTGTGCATCCAATAAGTTCATTTGTGTCATTGGATAAACATTTAGGTCATTTTCGTCCACCCTAGGCTTATTCTTGTCCAATTAGGGTTTTTAACCAATCTTGTGCATCCAATAGGTTCATTTGTGTCATTGGATGAACATTTAGGTCATTTTCGTCCTCCGAAGCCTTATTCTTGTCCAATTAGGGTTTTTAACCAATCTTGTGCATCCAATAAGTTCATTTGTGTCATTGGATGAACATTTAGGTCATTTTCGTGCTCCCTAGGCTTATTCTTGTCCAATTAGGGTTTTTAACCAATCTTGTGCATCCAATAGGTGTGTTTGTGTCATTAGATGAACATTTAGGACATTTTCATCCTCCCTAGGCTTATTGTTGTCCAATTAGGGTTTTTAACCAATCTTGTGCATCCAATAGGTGTGTTTGTGTCATTGGATGAACATTTAGGTCATTTTCGTCCTCCCTAGTCTTATTCTTGTCCAATTAGGGTTTTAAGCCAATCTTGTGCATCCAATAGGTGTGTTTGTGTCATTTGATGAACATTTAGGTCATTTTCGTCCTCTTAAGGCTTATTCTTATCCAATTAGGCTTTTAAGCAATCTTGTGCATCCAATAAGTTCATTTGTGTCATTGGATTAAGATTTAAGTCATTTTCGTCCTCCCTAGGCTTATTCTTGCCCAGTTAGGGTTTTTAACCAATCTTGTGCATCCAATAGGTGTGTTTGTGTCATTGGATGAACTTTTAGGTCATTTTCGTCCTCCCTAGGCTTATTCTTGTCCAATTAGGGTTTCTAACCAATCTTATGCATCCAATAGGTGTATTTGTGTCATTGGATGAACATTTAGGTCATTTTCGTCCTCCCTAGGCTTATTCTTGTCTAATTAGGGTTTTTAAGCAATCTTGTGCATCCAATAAGTTCATTTGTGTCATTGGATGAACATTTAGGTCATTTTCGTCCTCCCTAGGCTTATTCTTGTCCAATTTGTGTTTTTAACCAATCTTGTGCATCCAATAGGTGTGTTTGTGTCATTGGATGAACATTTAGGTCATTTTCGTCCTCCCTAGGCTTATTCTTGTCCAATTAGGGTTTCTAACCAATCTTGTGCATCCAATAGGTGTACTTGTGTCATTGGATGAACATTTAGGTCATTTTCGTCCTCCCTAGGCTTATTCTTGTCTAATTAGGGTTTTTAAGCAATCTTGTGCATCCAATAAGTTCATTTGTGTCATTGGATGAACATTTAGGTCATTTATGTCCTCCCTAGGCTTATTCTTGTCCATTTATGGTTTTTAACCAATCTTGTGCATCCAATAGGTGTGTTTGTGTCATTGGATGAACATTTAGGTCATTTTCGTCCTACCTAGGCTTATTCTTGTCCAATTAGGGTTTCTAACCCATCTTGTGCATCCAATAGGTGTATTTGTGTCATTGGATGAACATTCAGGTCATTTTTGTCCTCCCAAGGCTTATTCTTGTCCAATTAGGGTTTTTAAGCAATCTTGTGCATCCAATAAGTTCATTTGTGTCATTGGATGAACATTTAGGTCATTTTCGTCCTCCCTAGGCTTATTCTTGTCCAATTAGGGTTTTTAACCAATCTTGTGCATCCAATAGGTGTGTTTGTGTCATTGGATGAACATTTAGGTCATTTTCGTCCTCCCTACGCTTATTCTTGTCCAATTAGGATTTTTAACCAATCTTGTGCATCCAATAAGTTCATTTGTGTCATTGGATGAACATTTAGGTCATTTTCGTCCTCCCTAGAATTATTCTTGTCCATTTAGGGTTTCTAACCAATCTTGTGCATCCAATAAGTTCATTTGTGTCATTGGATGAACATTTAGGTCATTTTCGTCCTCCCTAGGCTTATTCTTGTCTAATTAGGGTTTTTAAGCAATCTTGTGCATCCAATAAGTTCATTTGTGTCATTGGATGAACATTTAGGTCATTTATGTCCTCCCTAGGCTTATTCTTGTCCAATTATCGTTTTTAACCAATCTTGTGCATCTAATAGGTGTGTTTGTGTCATTGGATGAACATTTAGGTCATTTTCGTCCTCCCTAGGCTTATTCTTGTCCAATTAGGGTTTTTAACCAATCTTGTGCATCCAATAGGTGTGTTTGTGTCATTGGATGAACATTTAGGTCATTTTCGTCCTCCCTAGGCTTATTCTTGTCCAATTAGGATTTTTAATCAATCTTGTGCATCCAATAAGTTCATTTGTGTCATTGGATGAACATTTAGGTCATTTTCGTCCTCCCTAGAATTATTCTTGTCCAATTAGGGTTTCTAACCAATCTTGTGCATCCAATAAGTTCATTTGTGTCATTGGATGAACATTTAGGTCATTTTCGTCCTCCCTAGGCTTATTCTTGTCTAATTAGGGTTTTTAAGCAATCTTGTGCATCCAATAAGTTCATTTGTGTCATTGGATGAACATTTAGGTCATTTATGTCCTCCCTAGGCTTATTCTTGTCCAATTATGGTTTTTAACCAATCTTGTGCATCCAATAGGTGTGTTTGTGTCATTGGGTGAACATTTAGGTCATTTTCTTCCTCCCTAGGCTTATTCTTGTCCAATTAGGGTTTCTAACCAATCTTGTGCATCCAATAGGTGTATTTGTGTCATTGGATGAACATTTAGGTCATTTTCGTCCTCCCTAGGCTTATTCTTGTCCAATTAGGGTTTTTAAGCAATCTTGTGCATCCAATAAGTTCATTTGTGTCATTGGATGAACATTTAGGTCATTTTCGTCCTCCCTAGGCTTATTCTTGTCCAATTAGGGTTTTTAACCAATGTTGTGCATCCGATAAGTACATTTGTGTTATTGGATGAACATTTAGGTCATTTTCGTCCTCCCTAGGCTTATTCTTGTCCAATTAGGGTTTTTAAGCAATCTTGTGCATCCAATAAGTTCATTTGTGTCATTGGATGAACATTTAGGTCATTTTCGTCCTCCCTAGGCTTATTCTCGTCCAATTAGGGTTTTTAAACCAATCTTGTGCATCCAATAAGTTCATTTGTGTCATTGGATGAACATTTAGGTCATTTCCGTCCTCCCTAGGCTTATTCTTGTCCAATTAAGGTTTTTAAGCAATCTTGTGCATCCAATAAGTTCATTTGTGTCATTGGATGAACATTTAGGTCATTTTCGTCCTCCCTAGGCTTATTCTTGTCCAATTAGGGTTTTTAACCAATCTTGTGCATCCAATAGGTGTGTTTGTGTCATTGGATGAACATTTAGGTCATTTTCGTCCTCCCTAGGTTTATTCTTGTCCAATTAGGGTTTTTAACCAATCTTGTGCATCCAATAAGTTCATTTGTGTCATTGGATAAACATTTAGGTCATTTTCGTCCACCCTAGGCTTATTCTTGTCCAATTAGGGTTTTTAACCAATCTTGTGCCTCCAATAAGTTCATTTCTGTCAATGGATTAACATTTAGGTCATTTTCGTCCTCCCAAGGATTATTCTTGTCCAATTAGGGTTTTTAACCAATCTTGTGCATCCAATAAGTTCATTTGTGTCATTGGATGAACATTTAGGTCATTTACGTCCTCCCTAGAATTATTCTTGTCCAATTAGGGTTTCTAACCAATGTTGTGCATCCAATAAGTTCATTTGAATCATTGGATGAACATTTAGGTCATTTTCGTCCTCCCTAGGCTTATTCTTGTCTAATTAGGGTTTTTAAGCAATCTTGTGCATCCAATAAGTTCATTTGTGTCATTGGATGAACATTTAGGTCATTTATGTCCTCCCTAGGCTTATTCTTGTCCAATTATGGTTTTTAACCAATCTTGTGCATCCAATAGGTGTGTTTGTGTCATTGGATGAACATTTAGGTCATTTTCTTCCTCCCTAGGCTTATTCTTGTCCAATTAGGGTTTCTAACCAATCTTGTGCATCCAATAGGTATATTTGTGTCATTGGATGAACATTTAGGTCATTTTCGTCCTCCCTAGGCTTATTCTTGTCCAATTAAGGTTTTTAAGCAATCTTGTGCATCCAATAAGTTCATTTGTGTCATTGGATGAACATTTAGGTCATTTTCGTCCTCCCTAGGCTTATTATTGTCCAATTAGAGTTTTTAACCAATCTTGTGCATCCAATAGGTGTGTTTGTGTCATTGGATGAACATTTAGGTCATTTTCGTCCTCCCTAGGTTTATTCTTGTCCAATTAGGGTTTTTAACCAATCTTGTGCATCCATTAAGTTCATTTGTGTCATTGGATAAACATTTAGGTCATTTTCAACCACCCTAGGCTTATTCTTGTCCAATTAGGGTTTTTAACCAATCTTGTGCCTCCAATAAGTTCATTTCTGGCAATGGATTAACATTTAGGTCATTTTCGTCCTCCCAAGGCTTATTCTTGTCCAATTAGGGTTTTTAACCAATCTTGTGCATCCAATAAGTTCATTTGTGTCATTGGATGAACATTTAGGTCATTTACGTCCTCCCTAGGCTTAATCTTGTCCAATTAGGGAGTTTAAGCAATCTTGTGAATCCAATAAGTTCATTTGTTTCATTGGATGAACATTTAGGTCATTTTCGTCCTCCCTAGGCTTATTCTTGTTCAATTAGGGTTTCTAACCAATCTTGTGCATCCAATAGGTGTGTTTGTGTCATTGGATGAACATTTAGGTCATTTCGTCCTCCCTTGTCTTATTCTTGTCCAATTAGGGTTTTAAGCAATCTTGTGCATCCAATAAGTTCATTTGTGTCATTGGATGAACATTTAGGTTATTTTAGTCCTCACTAGGCTTAGTTTTGTGCAATTAGGGTTTTTAACCAATCTTGTGCATCCAATAGGTGTGTTTGTGTCATTAAATGAACATTTAGGTCATTTTCATCCTCCCTAGGCTTATTGTTGTCCAATTAGGGTTTTTAACCAATCTTGTACATCCAATAGGTGTGTTTGTGTAATTGGATGAACATTTAGGTCATTTTCGTCCTCCCTAGTCTTATTCTTGTCCAATTAGGGTTTTAAGCAATCTTGTGCATCCAATAAGTTCATTTGTGTCATTGGATTAAGATTTAAGTCATTTTCGTCGTCCCTAGGCTTATTCTTGTTCAATTAGGGTTTCTAACCAATCTTGTGCATCCAATAGGTGTGTTTGTGTCATTGGATGAACATTTAGGTCATTTTCGTCCTCCCTAGGCTTATTCTTGTCTAATTAGGGTTTTTAAGCAATCTTGTGCATCCAATAAGTTCATTTGTGTCATTGGATGAACATTTAGGTCATTTATGTCCTCCCTAGGCTTATTCTTGTCCAATTATGGTTTTTAACCAATCATGTGCATCCAATAGGTGTGTTTGTGTCATTGGATGAACATTTAGGTCATTTTCGTCCTCCCTAGGCTTATTTTTGTCCAATTAGGGTTTCTAACCTATCTTGTGATTCCAATAGGTGTATTTGTGTCATTGGATGAACATTTAGGTCATTTTCGTCCTCCCTAGGCTTATTCTTGTCCAATTAGGGTTTTTAAGCAATCTTGTGCATCCAATAAGTTCATTTGTGTCATTGGATGAACATTTAGGTCATTTTCGTCCTCCCTAGGCTTATTCTTGTCCAATTAGGGTTTTTAACCAATCTTGTGCATCCAATAGGTGTGTTTGTGTCATTGGATGAACATTTTGGTCAGTTTTGTCCTCCCTAGGCTTATTCTTGTCCAATTAGGGTTTTTAACCAATCTTGTGTATCCAATAAGTTCATTTGTGTCATTGGATGAACATTTAGGTCATTTACGTCATCCCTAGAATTATTCTTGTCCAATTAGGGTTTCTAACCAATCTTGTGCATCCAATAAGTTCATTTGAATCATTGGATGAACATTTAGGTCATTTTCGTCCTCCCTAGGCTTATTCTTGTCTAATTAGGGTTTTTAAGCAATCTTGTGCATCCAATAAGTTCATTTGTGTCATTGGATGAACATTTAGGTCATTTATGTCCTCCCTAGGCTTATTCTTGTCCAATTATGGTTTTTAACCAATCTTGTGCATCCAATAGGTGTGTTTGTGTCATTGGATGAACATTTAGGTCATTTTCGTCCTCCCTAGGCTTATTCTTGTCCAATTAGGGTTTTTAACCAATCTTGTGCATCCAATAGGTGTGTTTGTGTCATTGGATGAACATTTAGGTCATTTTCGTCCTACCAAGGCTTATTCTTGTCCAATTAGGGTTTCTAACCAATCTTGTGCATCCAATAGGTGTATTTGTGTCATTGGATGAACATTTAGGTCATTTTCGTCCTCCCTAGGCTTATTCTTGTCCAATTAGGGTTTTTAAGCAATCTTGTGCATCCAATAAGTTCATTTGTGTCATTGGATGAACGTTTAGGTCATTTTCGTCCTCCCAAGGCTTATTATTGTCCAATTAGGGTTTTTAACCAATCTTGTGCATCCAATAAGTTCATTTGTGTCATTGGATGAACATTTAGGTCATTTTCGTCCTCCCTAGGCTTATTCTTGTCCAATTATGGTTTTTAACCAATCTTGTGCATCCAATAGGTGTGTTTGTGTCATTGGATGAACATTTAGGTCATTTTCTTCCTCCCTAGGCTTATTCTTGTCCAATTAGGGTTTCTAACCAATCTTGTGCATCCAATAGGTGTATTTGTGTCATTGGATGAACATTTAGGTCATTTTCGTCCTCCCTAGACTTATTCTTGTCCAATTAGGGTTTCTAACCAATCTTGTGCATCCAATAGGTGTATTTGTGTCATTGGATGAACATTTAGGTCATTTTCGTCCTCCCTAGGCTTATTCTTGTCTAATTAGGGTTTTTAAGCAATCTTGTGCATCCAGTAAGTTCATTTGTGCCATTGGATGAACATTTAGGTCATTTTCGTCCTCCCTAGGCTTATTCTTGTCCAATTAGGGTTTTTAACCAATCTTGTGCATCCAATAGGTGTGTTTGTGTCATTGGATGAACATTTAGGTCATTTTCGTCCTCCCTAGGCTTATTCTTGTCCAATTAGGGTTTCTAACCAATCTTGTGCATCCAATAGGTGTATTTGTGTCATTGGATGAACATTTAGGTCATTTTCGTCCTCCCTAGGCTTATTCTTGTCCAATTAGGGTTTCTAACGAATCTTGTGCATCCAATAGGTGTATTTGTGTCATTGGTTGAACATTTAGGTCATTTTCGTCCTCCCTAGGCTTATTCTTGTCCAATTAGGGTTTCTAACCAATCTTGTGCATCCAATAGGTGTATTTGTGTCATTGGATGAACATTTAGGTCATTTTCGTCCTCCCTAAGCATATTCTTGTCCAATTAGGGTTTTTAACCTATCTTGTGCATCCAATAGGTGTGTTTATGTCATTGGATGAACATTTAGGTCATTTTCGTCCTCCCTAGGCTTATTCTTGTCTAATTAGGGTTTTTAAGCAATCTTGTGCATCCAATAAGTTCATTTGTGTCATTGGATGAACATTTAGGTCATTTTCGTCCTCCCTAGGCTTATTCTTGTCCAATTAGGGTTTTTAACCAATCTTGTGCATCCAATAGGTGTGTTTGTGTCATTGGATGAACATTTAGGTCATTTTCGTCCTCCCTAAGCTTATTCTTGTCCAATTAGGGTTTTTAACCATTCTTGTGCATCCAATAAGTTCATATCTGTCATTGGATGAACATTTAGGTCATTTTCGTCCTCCCTAGGCTTATTCTTGACCAATTAGGGTTTTTAACCAATCTTGTGCATCCAATAAGTTCATTTGTGTCATTGGATGAACATTTAGGTCATTTTTTTCCTCCCTAGGCTTATTCTTGTCCAATTAAGGTTTTTAAGCAATCTTGTCCATCCAATAAGTTCATTTGTGTCATTGGATGAACATTTAGGTTATTTTCGTCCTCACTAGGCTTAGTTTTGTGCAATTAGGGTTTTTAACCAATCTTGTGCATCCAATAGGTGTGTTTGTGTCATTAGATGAACATTTAGGTCATTTTCATCCTCCCTAGGCTTATTGTTGTCCAATTAGGGTTTTTAACCAATCTTGTGCATCCAATAGGTGTGTTTGTGTCATTGGATGAACATTTAGGTCATTTTCGTCCTCCCTAGTCTTATTCTTGTCCAATTAGGGTTTTAAGCAATCTTGTGCATCCAATAAGTTCATTTGTGTCATTGGATTAAGATTTAAGTCATTTTCGTCGTCCCTAGGCTTATTCTTGTTCAATTAGGGTTTCTAACCAATCTTGTGCATCCAATAGGTGTGTTTGTGTCATTGGATGAACATTTAGGTCATTTTCGTCCTCCCTATGCTTATTCTTGTCTAATTAGGGTTTTTAAGCAATCTTGTGCATCCAATAAGTTCATTTGTGTCATTGGATGAACATTTAGGTCATTTATGTCCTCCCTAGGCTTATTCTTGTCCAATTATGGTTTTTAACCAATCTTGTGCATCCAATAGGTGTGTTTGTGTCATTGGATGAACATTTAGGTCATTTTCGTCCTCCCTAGGCTTATTCTTGTCCAATTAAGGTTTTTAAGCACTCTTGTGCATCCAATAAGTTCATTTGTGTCATTGGATGAACATTTAGGTCATTTTCGTCCTCCCTAGGCTTATTATTGTCCAATTAGGGTTTTTAACCAATCTTGTGCATCCAATAGGTGTGTTTGTGTCATTGGATGAACATTTAGGTCATTTTCGTCCTCCCTAGGTTTATTCTTGTCCAATTAGGGTTTTTAACCAATCTTGTGCATCCATTAAGTTCATTTGTGTCATTGGATAAACATTTAGGTCATTTTCAACCACCCTAGGCTTATTCTTGTCCAATTAGGGTTTTTAACCAATCTTGTGCCTCCAATAAGTTCATTTCTGGCAATGGATTAACATTTAGGTCATTTTCGTCCTCCCAAGGCTTATTCTTGTCCAATTAGGGTTTTTAACCAATCTTGTGCATCCAATAAGTTCATTTGTGTCATTGGATGAACATTTAGGTCATTTACGTCCTCCCTAGGCTTAATCTTGTCCAATTAGGGAGTTTAAGCAATCTTGTGAATCCAATAAGTTCATTTGTTTCATTGGATGAATATCTAGGTCATTTTCGTCCTCCCTAGGCTTATTCTTGTTCAATTAGGGTTTCTAACCAATCTTGTGCATCCAATAGGTGTGTTTGTGTCATTGGATGAACATTTAGGTCATTTTCGTCCTCCCTTGTCTTATTCTTGTCCAATTAGGGTTTTAAGCAATCTTGTGCATCCAATAAGTTCATTTGTGTCATTGGATGAACATTTAGGTTATTTTAGTCCTCACTAGGCTTAGTTTTGTGCAATTAGGGTTTTTAACCAATCTTGTGCATCCAATAGGTGTGTTTGTGTCATTAAATGAACATTTAGGTCATTTTCATCCTCCCTAGGCTTATTGTTGTCCAATTAGGGTTTTTAACCAATCTTGTGCATCCAATAAGTTCATTTGTGTCATTGGATGAACATTTAGGTCATTTTCGTCCTCCCTAGGCTTATTCTTGTCCAATTAGGGTTTTTAAGCAATCTTGTGAATCCAATAAGTTCATTTGTTTCATTGGATGAACATTTAGGTCATTTTCGTCCTCCCTAGGCTTATTCTTGTTCAATTAGGGTTTCTAACCAATCTTGTGCATCCAATTGGTGTATTTGTGTCATTGGATGAACATTTAGGTCATTTTCGTCCTCCCTAGGCTTATTCTTGTCTAATTAGGGTTTTTAAGCAATCTTGTGCATCCAATAAGTTCATTTGTGTCATTGGATGAACATTTAGGTCATTTTCGTCCTCCCTAGGCTTATTCTTGTCCAATTAGGGTTTTTAACCAATCTTGTGCATCCAATAGGTAAGTTTGTGTCTTTGGATGAACATTTAGGTCATTTTTGTCCTCCCTAGGCTTATTCTTGTCCAATTAGGGTTTTTAACCAATCTTGTGCATCCAATAAGTTCATTTGTGTCATTGGATAAACATTTAGGTCATTTTCGTCCACCCTAGGCTTATTCTTGTCCAATTAGGGTTTTTAACCAATCTTGTGCCTCCAATAAGTTCATTTGTGTCATTGGATTAAGATTTAGGTCATTTTCGTCCTCCCTAGGCTTATTCTTGTTCAATTAGGGTTTCTAACCAATCTTGTGCATCCAATAGGTGTGTTTGTGTCATTGGATGATCATTTAGGTCATTTTCGTCTTCCCTAGTCTTATTCTTGTCCAATTAGGGTTTTAAGCTATCTTGTGCATCCAATAAGTTCATTTGTGTCATTGGATAAACATTTAGGTCATTTTCGTCCTCCCTAGTCTAATTCTTGTCTAATTAGGGTTTTTAAGCAATCTTGTGCATCCAATAAGTTTATTTGTGTCATTGGATGAAAATTTAGATCATTTTCGTCCTCCCTAGGCTTATTCTTGTCCAATTAGGGTTCCTAACCAATCTTGTGCATCCAATAGGTGGGTTTGTGTCATTGGATGAACATTTAGGTCATTTTCGTCCTCCCTAGTCTTATTCTTGTCCAAGTAGGGTTTTAAGCAATCTTGTGCATCCAATAAGTTCATTTGTTTCATTGGATAAACATTTAGGTCATTTTCGTCCACCCTAGGCTTATTCTTGTCCAATTAGGGTTTTTAACCAATCTTGTGCATCCAATAGGTTCATTTATGTCATTGGATGAACATTTAGGTCATTTTCGTCCTCCCAAGGCTTATTCTTGTCCAATTAGGGTTTTTAACCAATCTTGTGCATCCAATAAGTTCATTTGTGTCATTGCATGAACATTTAGGTCATTTTCGTCCTCCCTAGGCTTATTCTTGTCCAATTAGGGTTTTTAACCAATCTTGTGCATCCAATAGGTGTGTTTGTGTCATTAGATGAATATTTAGGACATTTTCATCCTCCCTAGGCTTATTGTTGTCCAATTAGGGTTTTTAACCAATCTTGTGCATCCAATAGGTGTGTTTGTGTCATTGGATGAACATTTAGGTCATTTTCGTCCTCCCTAGTCTTATTCTTGTCCAATTAGGGTTTTAAGCAATCTTGTGCGTCCAATAAGTTCATTTGTGTCATTGGATTAAGATTTAAGTCATTTTCGTCCTCCCTAGGCTTATTCTTGTTCAATTAGGGTTTCTAACAAATCTTGTGCATCCAATAGGTGTGTTTGTGTCATTGGATTAACATTTAGGTCATTTTCGTCGTCCCTAGTCTTATTCTTGTCCAATTATGGTTTTAAGCAATCTTGTGCATCCAATAAGTTAATTTGTGTCGCTGGATGAACATTTAGGTCATTTTCGTCCTCCCTAGGCTTATTCTTGTCCAATTAGGATTTTTAAGCAATCTTGTGCATCAAATAAGTTCATTTGTGTCATTGGATGAACATTTAGGTCATTTTCGTCCACCCTAGGCTTATTCTTGTCCAATTAAGGTTTTTAACCAATCTTGTGCATCCAATAAGTTAATTTGTGTCATTGGATGAACATTTAGGTCATTTTCGTCCTCCCAAGGCTTATTCTTGTCCAATTAGGGTTTTTAACCAATCTTGTGCATCCAATAAGTTTATTTGTGTCATTGGATGAACATTTAGGTCATTTTCGTCCTCCCTAGGCTTATTCTTGTCCAATTAGGGTTTTTAACCAATCTTGTGCATCCAATAGGTGTGTTTGTGTCATTGGACGAATATTTAGGTCATTTTCGTCCTCCCTAGTCTTATTCTTGTCCAATTAGGGTTTTAAGCAATCTTGAGCAACCAATAAGTTCATTTGTGTCATTGGATTAAGATTTAAGTCATTTGCGTCCTCCCTAGGCTTATTCTTGTTCAATTAGGGTTTCTAACCAATCTTGTGCATCCAATAGGTGTGTTTGTGTCATTGGATGAACATTTAGGTCATTTTCGTCCTCCCTAGTCTTAATTCTTGTCCAATTAGGGTTTTAAGCAATCTTGTGCATCCAATAAGTTCATTTGTGTCATTGGATGAACATTTAGGTTATTTTTGTCCTCCCTAGGCTTAGTTTTGTGCAATTAGGGTTTTTAACCAATCTTGTGCATCCAATAGGTGTGTTTGTGTCATTAGATGAACATTTATGTCATTTTCATCCTCCCTAGGCTTATTCTTGTCCAATTAGGGTTTTTAACCAATCTTGTGCATCCAATAAGTTCATTTGTGTCATTGGATGAACATTTAGGTCATTTTCGTCCTCCCTAGGCTTATTCTTGTCTAATTAGGGTTTTTAACCAATCTTGTGTATCCAATAAGTTCATTTGTGTCATTGGATGAACATTTAGGTCGTTTTCGTCCTCCCAAGGCTTATTCTTGTCCAATTAGGGTTTTTAACCAATCTTGTGCATCCAATAAGTTCATTTGTGTCATTGGATGAACATTTAGGTCATTTTCGTCCTCCCTAGGCTTATTCTTGTCCAATTAGGGTTTTTATTCAATCTTGTGCATCCAATAAGTTCATTTGTGTCATTGGATGAACATTTAGGTCATTTTCGTCCTCCCTAGGCTTATTCTTGTCCAATTAGGGTTTTTAACCAATCTTGTGCATCCAATAGGTGTGTTTGTGTCATTGGATGAACATTTAGGTCATTTTCGTCCTCCCTAGGCTGATTCTTGTCCAATTAGGGTTTCTAACCAATCTTGTGCATCCAATAGGTGTATTTTTGTCATTGGATGAACATTTAGGTCATTTTCGTCCTCCCTAGGCTTATTCTTGTCTAATTAGGGTTTTTAAGCAATCTTGTGCATCCAATAAGTTCATTTGTGTCATTGGATGAACATTTAGGTCATTTTCGTCCTCCCTAGGCTTATTCTTGTCCAATTAGGGTTTTTAAGCAATCTTGTGCATCCAGTAAGTTCATTTGTGTCATTGGATGAACATTTAGGTCATTTTCGTCCTCCCTAGGCTTATTCTTGTCTAATTAGGGTTTTTAAGCAATCTTGTGCATCCAATAAGTTCATTTGTGTCATTGGATGAACATTTAGGTCATTTTCGTCCTCCCTAGGCTTATTCTTGTCTAATTAGGGTTTTTAAGCAATCTTGTGCATCCAATAAGTTCATTTGTGTTATTGGATGAACATTTAGGTCATTTACGTCCTCCCTAGGCTTATTCTTGTCCAATTAGGGTTTCTAACCAATCTTGTGCATCCAATAGGTGTATTTGTGTCATTGGATGAACATTTAGGTCATTTTCGTCCTCCCTAGGCTTATTCTTGTCCAATTAGGGTTTTTAACCAATCTTGTGCATCCAATAGGTGTGTTTGTGTCATTGGATGAACATTTAGGTCATTTTCGTCCTCCCTAGGCTTATTCTTGTCCAATTAGGGTTTCTAACCAATCTTTTGCATCCAATAGGTGTATTTGTGTTATTTGATGAACATTTCGGTCATTTTCGTCCTCCCTAGGCTTATTCTTGGCCAATTAGGGTTTTTAACCAATCTTGTGAATCCAATAGGTGTGTTTGTGTCATTGGATGAACATTTAGGTCATTTTCGTCCTCCCTAGGTTTATTCTTGTCCAATTAGGGTTTCTAACTAATCTTGTGTATCCAATAGATGTATTTGTGTCATTGGATGAACATTTAGGTCATTTTCGTCCTCCCTAGGCTTATTCTTGTCTAATTAGGGTTTTTAAGCAATCTTGTGCATCCAATAAGTTCATTTGTGTCATTGGATGAACATTTAGGTCATTTTCGTCCTCCCTAGGCTTATTCTTGTCCAATTAGGGTTTTTAACCAATCTTGTGCATCCAATAGGTGTGTTTGTGTCATTGGATGAACATTTAGGTCATTTTCGTCCTCCCTAGGCTTATTCTTGTCTAATTAGGGTTTTTAAGCAATCTTGTGCATCCAATAAGTTCATTTGTGTCATTGGATTAATATTTAAGAAATTTTCGTCCTCCCTAGGCTTATTCTTGTTCAATTAGGGTTTCTAACCAATCTTGTGCATCCAATAGATGTGTTTGTGTCATTGGATGAACATTTAGGTCATTTTCGTCCTCCCTAGTCTTATTCTTGTCCAATTAGGGTTTTAAGCAATCTTGTCCATCCAATAAGTTCATTTGTGTCATTGGATGAACATTTAGGTCATTTTCGTCCTCCCTAGGCTTATTCTTGTCCAATTAGGGTTTTTAACCAATCTTGTGCATCCAATAGGTGTGTTTGTGTCATTGGATGAACATTTAGGTCATTTTCGTCCTCCCTAGTCTTATTCTTGTCCAATTAAGGTTTTAAGCAATCTTGTGCATCCAATAAGTTCATTTGTGTCATTGGATTAAGATTTAAGTCATTTTCGTCCTCCCTAGGCTTATTCTTGTTCAATTAGGGTTTCTAACCAATCTTGTGCATCCAATAGGTGTGTTTGTGTCATTGGATGAACATTTAGGTCATTTTCGTCTTCCCTAGTCTTATTCTTGTCCAATTAGGGTTTTTAACCAATCTTGTGCCTCCAATAAGTTCATTTCTGTCATTGGATTAACATTTAGGTCATTTTCGTCCTCCCAAGGCTTATTCTTGTCCAATTAGGGATTTTAACCAATCTTGTGCATCCAATAAGTTCATTTGTGTCATTGGATGAACATTTAGGTCATTTTCGTCCTCCCTAGGCTTATTCTTGTCCAATTAGGGTTTTTAAGCAATCTTGTGAATCCAATAAGTTCATTTGTTTCATTGGATGAACATTTAGGTCATTTTCGTCCTCCTTAGGCTTATTCTTGTTCAATTAGGGTTTCTAACCAATCTTGTGCATCCAATTGGTGTATTTGTGTCATTGGATGAACATTTAGGTCATTTTCGTCCTCCCTAGTCTTATTCTTGTCCAATTAGGGTTTTAAGCAATCTTGTGCATCCAATAAGTTCATTTGTATCATTGGACGAACATTTAGGTTATTTTCGTCCTCACTAGGCTTAGTTTTGTGCAATTAGGGTTTTTAACCAATCTTGTGCATCCAATAGGAGTGTTTGTGTCATTAGATGAACATTTAGGTCATTTTCATCCTCCCTAGGCTTATTGTTGTCCAATTAGGGTTTTTAACCAATCTTGTGCATCCAATAGGTGTGTTTGTGTCATTGGATGAACATTTAGGTCATTTTCGTCCTCCCTAGTCTTATTCTTGTCCAATTAAGGTTTTAAGCAATCTTGTGCATCCAATAAGTTCATTTGTGTCATTGGATTAAGATTTAAGTCATTTTCGTCCTCCCTAGGCTTATTCTTGTTCAATTAGGGTTTCTAACCAATCTTGTGCATCCAATAGGTGTGTTTGTGTCATTGGATGAACATTTAGGTCATTTTCGTCTTCCCTAGTCTTATTCTTGTCCAATTAGGGTTTTAAGCAATCTTGTGCATCCAATAAGTTCATTTGTGTCATTGGATGAACATTTAGGTCATTTTCGTCCTCCCTAGGCTTATTCTTGTCTAATTCGGGTTTTTAAGCAATCTTGTGGATCCAATAAGTTCATTTGTGTCATTGGATGAACATTTAGATCATTTTCGTCCTCCCTAGGCTTATTCTTGTCCAATTAGGGTTCCTAACCAATCTTGTGCATCCAATAGGTGGGTTTGTGTCATTGGATGAACATTTAGGTCATTTTCGTCCTCCCTAGTCTTATTCTTGTCCAAGTAGGGTTTTAAGCAATCTTGTGCATCAAATAAGTTCATTTGTTTCATTGGATGAACATTTAGATCATTTTCGTCCTCCCTAGGCTTATTTTTGTGCAATTAGGGTTTTTAACCAATCTTGTGCATCCAATAGGTGTGTTTGTGTCATTAGATGAACATTTAGGTCATTTTCATCCTCCCTAGGCTTATTGTTGTCCAATTAGGGTGTTTAACCAATCTTGTGCATCCAATAAGTTCATTTGTGTCATTGGATAAACATTTAGGTCATTTTCGTCCACCCTAGGCTTATTCTTGTCCAATTAGGGTTTTTAACCAATCTTGTGCATCCAATAGGTTCATTTGTGTCATTGGATGAACATTTAGGTCATTTTCGTCCTCCGAAGCCTTATTCTTGTCCAATTAGGGTTTTTAACCAATCTTGTGCATCCAATAAGTTCATTTGTGTCATTGGATGAACATTTAGGTCATTTTCGTGCTCCCTAGGCTTATTCTTGTCCAATTAGGGTTTTTAACCAATCTTGTGCATCCAATAGGTTCATTTGTGTCATTGGATGAACATTTAGGTCATTTTCGTCCTCCGAAGCCTTATTCTTGTCCAATTAGGGTTTTTAACCAATCTTGTGCATCCAATAAGTTCATTTGTGTCATTGGATGAACATTCAAGTCATTTTCGTGCTCCCTAGGCTTATTCTTGTCCAATTAGGGTTTTTAACCAATCTTGTGCATCCAATAGGTGTGTTTGTGTCATTAGATGAACATTAAGGACATTTTCATCCTCCCTAGGCTTATTGTTGTCCAATTAGGGTTTTTAACCAATCTTGTGCATCCAATAGGTGTGTTTGTGTCATTGGATGAACATTTAGGTCATTTTCGTCCTCCCTAGTCTTATTCTTGTCCAATTAGGGTTTTAAGCCAATCTTGTGCATCCAATAGGTGTGTTTGTGTCATTTGATGAACATTTAGGTCATTTTCGTCCTCTTAAGGCTTATTCTTATCCAATTAGGCTTTTAAGCAATCTTGTGCATCCAATAAGTTCATTTGTGTCATTGGATTAAGATTTAAGTCATTTTCGTCCTCCCTAGGCTTATTCTTGCCCAGTTAGGGTTTTTAACCAATCTTGTGCATCCAATAGGTGTGTTTGTGTCATTGGATGAACATTTAGGTCATTTTCGTCCTTTCTAGGCTTATTCTTGTCCAATTAGGGTTTCTAACCAATCTTGTGCATCCAATAGGTGTATTTGTGTCATTGGATGAACATTTAGGTCATTTTCGTCCTCCCTAGGCTTATTCTTGTCTAATTAGGGTTTTTAAGCAATCTTGTGCATCCAATAAGTTCATTTGTGTCATTGGATGAACATTTAGGTCATTTTCGTCCTCCCTAGGCTTATTCTTGTCCAATTTGGGTTTTTAACCAATCTTGTGCATCCAATAGGTGTGTTTGTGTCATTGGATGAACATTTAGGTCATTTTAGTCCTACCTAGGCTTATTCTTGTCCAATTAGGGTTTCTAACCAATCTTGTGCATCCAATAGGTGTATTTGTGTCATTGGATGAACATTTAGGTCATTTTCGTCCTCCCTAGGCTTATTCTTGTCCAATTAGGGTTTTTAAGCAATCTTGTGCATCCAATAAGTTCATTTGTGTCATTGGATGAACATTTAGGTCATTTTCGTCCTCCCTAGGCTTATTCTTGTCCAATTAAGATTTTTAACCAATCTTATGTATCCAATAAGTTCATTTGTGTCATTGAATGAACATTTAGGTCATTTACGTCCTCCCTAGAATTATTCTTGTCCAATTAGGGTTTCTAACCAATCTTGTGCATCCAATAAGTTCATTTGAATCATTGGATGAACATTTAGGTCATTTTCGTCCTCCCTAGGCTTATTCTTGTCTAATTAGGGTTTTTAAGCAATCTTGTGCATCCAATAAGTTCATTTGTGTCATTGGATGAACATTTAGGTCATTTATGTCCTCCCTAGGCTTATTCTTGTCCAATTATGGTTTTTAACCAATCTTGTGCATCCAATAGCTGTGTTTGTGTCATTGGATGAACATTTAGGTCATTTTCTTCCTCCCTAGGCTTATTCTTGTCCAATTAGGGTTTCTAACCAATCTTGTGCATCCAATAGGTGTATTTGTGTCATTGGATGAACATTTAGGTCATTTTCGTCCTCCCTAGGCTTATTCTTGTCTAATTAGGGTTTTTAAGCAATCTTGTGCATCCAATAAGTTCATTTGTGTTATTGGATGAACATTTAGGTCATTTTCGTCCTCCCTAGGCTTATTCTTGTCCAATTAGCGTTTTTAACCAATCTTGTGCATCCAACACGTGTGTTTGTGTCATTGGATGAACATTTAGGTCAGTTTCGTCCTCCCTAGGCTTATTCTTGTCCAATTAGGGTTTTTAAGCAATCTTGTGCAACCAATAAGTTCATTTGTGTCATTGGATAACATTTAGGTCATTTTCGTCCTCCCTAGGCTTATTCTTGTCCAATTAGGGTTTTTAACCAATCTTGTGCATCCAATAAGTTCATTTGTGTCATTGGATGAACATTTAGGTCATTTTCGTCCTTCCTAGGCTTATTCTTGTCCAATTAGGGTTTTTAACCAATCTTGTGCATCCAATAGGTGTGTTTGTGTCATTGGATGAACATTTAGGTCATTTTCGTCCTCCCTAGGCTTATTCTTGTCCATTTAGGGTTTTTAACCAATCTTGTGCATCCAATAAGTTCATTTGTGTCATTGGATAAACATTTAGGTCATTTTCGTCCACCCTAGGCTTATTCTTGTCCAATTAGGGTTTTTAACCAATCTTGTGCATCCAATAGGTGTGTTTGTGTCATTGGATGAACATTTAGGTCATTTTCGTCCTCCCTAGGCTTATACTTGTCCCATTAAGGTTTTTAACCAATCTTGTGCATCCAATAAGTTCATTTGTGTCATTGGATGAACATTTAGGTCATTTTCGTCCTCCCTAGGCTTATTCTTGTCCAATTAGGGTTTTTAACCAATCTTGTGCATCCAATAGGTGTGTTTGTGTCATTGGATGAACATTTAGGTCATTTTCGTCCACCCTAGGCTTATTCTTATCCAATTAGGGTTTCTAACCAATCTTGTGGATCCAATAGGTGTATTTGTGTCATTGGATGAACATTTAGGTCATTTTCGTCCCCCCTAGGATTATTCTTGTCCAATTAGGGTTTTTAAGCAATCTCGTGCATCCAATAAGTTCATTTGTGTCATTGGATGAACATTTAGGTCATTTTCGTCCTCCCTAGGCTTATTCTTGTCCAATTAAGGTTTTTAACCAATCTTGTGCATCCAATAAGTTCATTTGTGTCATTGGATGAACATTTAGGTCATTTTCGTCCTCCCTAGGCTTATTCTTGTCCAATTAGGGTTTTTAACCAATCTTGTGCATCCAATAGGTGTATTTGTGTAATTGGATGAACATTTAGGTCATTTTCGTCTACCCTAGAGTTATTCTTGTCCAATTAGGGTTTTTAAGCAATCTTGTGCATCCAATAAGTTCATTTGTGTCATTGGATGAACATTTAGGTCATTTTCGTCCTCCCTAGGCTTATTCTTGTCCAATTAAGGTTTTTAACCAATCTTGTGCATCCAATAAGTTCATTTGTGTCATTGGATGAACATTTAGGTCATTTTCGTCCTCCCTAGGCTTATTCTTGTCCAATTAGGGTTTTTAACCAATCTTGTGCATCCAATAGGTGTGTTTGTGTCATCGGATGAACATTTAGGTCATTTTCATTCTCCCTAGGCTTATTCTTTTCCAATTAGGGTTTTTAACCAATCTTGTGCATCCAATAGGTGTATTTGTGTCATTTGATGAACATTTAGGTCATTTTTGTCCTCCCTAGGCTTATTCTTGTCCAATTAGGGTTTTTAAGCAATCTCGTGCATCCAATAAGTTCATTTGTGTCATTGGATGAACATTTAGGTCATTTTCGTCCTCCCTAGGCTTATTCTTGTCCAATTAAGGTTTTTAACCAATCTTGTGCATCCAATAAGTTCATTTGTCTCATTGGATCAACATTTAGGTCATTTTCGTCCTCCCTAGGCTTATTCTTGTCCAATTAGGGTTTTTAACCAATCTTGTGCATCCAATAGGTGTGTTTGTGTCATTGGATGAACATTTAGGTCATTTTCGTCCTCCCTAGGCTTATACTTGTCCCATTAAGGTTTTTAACCAATCTTGTGCATCCAATAAGTTCATTTGTGTCATTGGATGAACATTTAGGTCATTTTCGTCCTCCCTAGGCTTATTCTTGTCCAATTAGGGTTTTTAACCAATCTTGTGCATCCAATAGGTGTGTTTGTGTCATTGGATGAACATTTAGGTCATTTTCCTCCTCCCTAGGCTTATTCTTGTCCAATTAAGATTTTTAACCAATCTTATGTATCCAATAAGTTCATTTGTGTCATTGAATGAACATTTAGGTCATTTACGTCCTCCCTAGAATTATTCTTGTCCAATTAGGGTTTCTAACCAATCTTGTGCATCCAATAGGTGTATTTGTGTCATTGGATGAACATTTAGGTCATTTTCGTCCTCCCTAGGCTTATTCTTGTCCAATTAGGGTTTTTAAGCAATCTTGTGCATCCAATAAGTTCATTTGTGTCATTGGATGAACATTTAGGTCATCTTCGTTCTCCCTAGGCTTATTCTTGTCCAATTAGGGTTTCTAACGAATCTTGTGCATGCAATAGGTGTATTTGTGTCATTGGATGAATTTTAGGTCATTTTCGTCCTCCCTAGGCTTATTCTTGTCTAATTAGGGTTTTTAAGCAATCTTGTGCATCCAATAAGTTCATTTGTGTCATTGGATGAACATTTAGGTCATTTTCGTCCTCCCTAGGCTTATTCTTGTCCAATTAGGGTTTTTAACCAATCTTGTGCATCCAATAGGTGTGTTTGTGTCATTGGATGAACATTTAGGTCATTTTCTTCCACCCTAGGCTTATTCTTGTCCAATTAGGGTTTTTAACCAATCTTGTGCATCCAATAGGTGTGTTTGTATCATTGGATGAACATTTAGGTCATTTTCGTCCTCCCTAGGCTTATTGTTGTCCAATTAGGGTTTCTAAGCATTCTTGTGCATCCAATAGGTGTGTTTGTGTCATTGGATGAACATTTAGGTCATTTTCGTCCTCCCTAGGCTTATTCTTGTCTAATTAGGGTTTTTAAGCAATCTTGTGCATCCAATAAGTTCATTTGTGTCATTGGATGAACATTTAGGTCATTTTCGTCCTCCCTAGGCTTATTCTTGTCCAATTAGGGTTTTTAACCAATCTTGTGCATCCAATAGGTGTGTTTGTGTCATTGGATGAACATTTAGGTCATTTTTGTCCTCCCTAGGCTTATTCTTGTCCAATTAGGGTTTTTAAGCAATCTTGTGAATCCAATAAGTTCATTTGTTTCATTGGATGAACATTTAGGTCATTTTCGTCCTCCCTAGGCTTATTCTTGTTCAATTAGGGTTTCTAACCAATCTTGTGCATCCAATTGGTGTATTTGTGTCATTGGATGAACATTTAGGTCATTTTCGTCCTCCCTAGGCTTATTCTTGTCTAATTAGGGTTTTTAAGCAATCTTGTGCATCCAATAAGTTCATTTGTGTCATTGGATGAACATTTAGGTCATTTTCGTCCTCCCTAGGCTTATTCTTGTCCAATTAGGGTTTTTAACCAATCTTGTGCATCCAATAAGTTCATTTGTGTCATTGGATGAACATTTAGGTCATTTTCTTCCTCCCTAGGCTTATTCTTGTCCAATTAGGGTTTTTAAGCAATCTTGTGCTTCCAACAAGTTCATTTGTGTCATTGGATGAACATTTAGGTCATTTTCGTCCTCCCTAGGCTTATTCTTGTCCAATTAGGGGTTCTAACCAATCTTGTGCATCCAATAGGTGTATTTGTGTCATTGGATGAACATTTAGGTCATTTTCGTCCTCCCTAGGCTTATTCTTGTCTAATTAGGGTTTTTAAGCAATCTTGTGCATCCAATAAGTTCATTTGTGTCATTGGATGAACATTTAGGTCATTTTCGTCCTCCCTAGGCTTATTCTTGTCCAATTAGGGTTTTTAACCAATCTTGTGCATCCAATAGGTGTGTTTGTGTCATTGGATGAACATTTAGGTCATTTTCGTCCTCCATAGGCTTATTCTTGTCCAATTAGGGTTTTTAAACAATCTTGTGCATCCAATAGGTGTGTTTGTGTCATTGGATGAATATTTAGGTCATTTTCGTCCTCCCTAGGCTTATTCTTGTCCAATTATTGTTTCTAACCAATCTTGTGCATCCAATAGGTGTATTTGTGTCATTGGATGAACATTTAGGTCATTTTCGTCCTCCCTAGGCTTATTCTTGTCCAATTAGGGTTTTTAAGCAATCTTGTGCATCCAATAGGTGCGTTTGTGTCATTGGATGAACATTTAGGTCATTTTCGTCCTCCCTAGGCTTATTCTTGTCCAATTAGGGTTTTTAACCAATCTTGTGCATCCAATAGGTGTGTTTGTGTCATTGGATGAACATTTAGGTCATTTTCGTCCTCCCTAGGCTTATTCTTGTCCAATTAGGGTTTTTAACCAATCTTGTGCATCCAATAGGTGTGTTTGTGTCATTGGATGAACATTTAGGTCATTTTCGTCCTCCCTAGGCTTATTCTTGTCCAATTAGGGATTTTAAGCAATCTTGTACATCCAATAAGTTCATTTGTGTCATTGGATGAACATTTAGGTCATTTTCGTCCTCCCTAGGCTTATTCTTGTCCAATTAGGGTTTTTAACCAATCTTGTGCATCCAATAGGTGTGTTTGTGTCATTGGATGAACATTTAGGTCATTTTCGTCCTCCCTAGGCTTATTCTTGTCCAATTAGGGATTTTAACCAATCTTGTGCATCCAATAGCTGTGTTTGTGTCATTGGATGAACATTTAGGTCATTTTCGTCCTCCCTAGGCTTATTCTTGTCCAATTAGGGTTTATAAGCAATCTTGTGCATCCAATAAGTTCATTTGTGTCATTGGATGAACATTTAGGTCATTTTCGTCCTCCCTAGGCTTATTCTTGTTCAATTAGGGTTTTTAAGCAATCTTGTGCATCCAATAAGTTCATTTGTGTCATTGGATGAACATTTAGGTCATTTTCGTCCTCCCTAGGCTTATTCTTGTCCAATTAGGGTTTTTAACCAATCTTGTGCATCCAATAGGTGTGTTTGTGTCATTGGATGAACATTTAGGTCATTTTCATCCTCCCTAGGCTTATTGTTGTCCAATTAGGGTTTTTAACCAATCTTGTGCATCCAATAAGTTCATTTGTGTCATTGGATAATCATTTAGGTCATTTTCGTCCACCCTAGGCTTATTCTTGTCCAATTAGGGTTTTTAACCAATCTTGTGCATCCATTAAGTTCATTTGTGTCATTGGATGAACATTTAGGTCATTTTCGTCCTCCCCAGGCTTATTCTTGTCCAATTAGGGTTTTTAAGCAATCTTGTGCATCCAATAAGTTCATTTGTGTCATTAGTTGAACATTTAGGTCATTTTCGTCCTCCCTAGGCTTATTCTTGTCCAATTAGGTTTTTAACCAATCTTGTGCATCCAATAAGTTCATTTGTGTCATTGGATGAACATTTAGGTCATTTTCGTCCTCCCTAGGCTTATTCTTGTCCAATTAGGGTTTTTAACCAATCTTGTGCATCCAATAGGTGTGTTTGTGTCATTAGATGAACATTTAGGACATTTTCATCCTCCCTAGGCTTATTGTTGTCCAATTAGGGTTTTTAACCAATGTTGTGCATCTAATAGGTGTGTTTGTGTCATTGGATGAACATTTAGGTCATTTTCGTCCTCCCTAGTCTTATTCTTGTCCAATTAGGGTTTTAAGCCAATCTTGTGCATCCAATAGGTGTGTTTGTGTCATTTGATGAACATTTAGGTCATTTTCGTCCTCTTAAGGCTTATTCTTATCCAATTAGGGTTTTAAGCAATCTTGTGCATCCAATAAGTTCATTTGTGTCATTGGATTATGATTTAAGTCATTTTCGTCCTCCCTAGGCTTATTCTTGCCCAGTTAGGGTTTTTAACCAATCTTGTGCATCCAATAGGTGTGTTTGTGTCATTGGATGAACATTTAGGTCATTTTCGTCCTCCCTAGGCTTATTCTTGTCCAATTAAGATTTTTAACCAATCTTGTGTATCCAATAAGTTCATTTGTTTCATTGGATGAACATTTAGGTCATTTACGTCCTCCCTAGAATTATTCTTGTCCAATTAGGGTTTCTAACCAATCTTGTGCATCCAATAAGTTCATTTGTGTCATTGGATGAACATTTAGGTCATTTTCGTCCTCCCTAGGCTTATTCTTGTCTAATTAGGGTTTTTAAGCAATCTTGTGCATCCAATAAGTTCATTTGTGTCATTGGATGAACATTTAGGTCATTTATGTCCTCCCTAGGCTTATTCTTGTCCAATTATGGTTTTTAACCAATCTTGTGCATCCAATAGGTGTGTTTGTGTCATTGGATGAACATTTAGGTCATTTTCTTCCTCCCAAGGCTTATTCTTGTCCAATTAGGGTTTCTAACCAATCTTGTGCATCCAATAGGTGTATTTGTGTCATTGGATGAACATTTAGGTCATTTTCGTCCTCCCTAGGCTTATTCTTGTCCAATTAGGGTTTTTAAGCAATCTTGTGCATCCAATAAGTTCATTTGTGTCATTGGATGAACATTTAGGTCATTTTCGTCCTCCCTAGGCTTATTCTTGTCCAATTAGGGTTTTTAACCAATCTTGTGCATCCAATAGGTGTGTTTGTGTCATTGGATTAAGATTTAAGTCATTTTCGTTCTCCCTAGGCTTATTCTTGTCCAATTAGGGTTTATAACCAATCTTGTGCATCCAATAGGTTCATTTGTGTCATTGGATGAACATTTAGGTGATTTTCATCCTCCCTAGGCTTATTCTTGTCCAATTAGGGTTTTTAACCAATCTTGTGCATCCAATAAGTTCATTTGTGTCATTGGATGAACATTTAGGTCATTTTCGTCCTCCCTAGGCTTATTCTTGTCCAATTAGGGTTTTTAACCAATCTTGTGCATCCAATAAGTTCATTTGTGTCATTGGATGAACATTTAGGTCATTTTCGTCCACCCAAGGCTTATTCTTGTCCAATTAGGGTTTTTAACCAATCTTGTGCATCCAATAAGTTCATTTGTGTCATTGGATAAAAATTTAGGTCATTTTCGTCCTCCCTAGGCTTAATCTTGTCCAATTAGGGTTTTTAACCAATCTTGTGCATCCAATAAGTTCATTTGTGTCATTGGATGAACATTTAGGTCATTTTCGTCCTCCCTAGGCTTATTCTTGTCCAATTAGGGTTTTTAACCAATCTTGTGCATCCAATAGGTGTGTTTGTGTCATTGGATGAACATTTAGGTCATTTTCTTCTTCCCTAGGCTTATTCTTTTCCAATTAGGGTTTTTAACCAATCTTGTGCATCCAATAAGTTCATTTGTGTCATTGGATGAACATTTAGGTCATTTTCGTCCTCCCTAGGCTTATTCTTGTCCAATTAGGGTTTTTAACCAATCTTGTGCATCCAATAGGTGTGTTTGTGTCATTGGATGAACATTTAGGTCATTTTCGTTCTCCATAGGATTATTCTTGTCCAATTAGGGTTTTTAACCAATCTTATGCATCCAATAAGTTCATTTGTGTCATTGGATGAACATTTAGGTCATTTTCGTCCTCCCAAGGCTTATTCTTGTCCAATTAGGGTTTTTAACCAATCTTGTGCATCCAATAAGTTCATTTGTGTCATTGGATGAACATTTAGGTCATTTTCGTCCTCCCAAGGCTTATTCTTGTCCAATTAGGGTTTTTAACCAGTCTTGTGCATCCAATAAGTTCATTTGTGTCGTTGGATGAACATTTAGGTCATTTTCGTCCACCCTAGGCTTATTCTTGTCCAATTAGGGTTTTTAACCAATCTTGTGCATCCAATAAGTTCATTTGTGTCATTGGATGAACATTTAGGTCATTTTCGTCCTCCCAAGGCTTATTCTTGTCCAATTAGGGTTTTTAACCAATCTTGTGCATCCAATAAGTTCATTTGTGTCATTGGATGAACATTTAGGTCATTTTCGTCCTCCCTAGGGTTATTCTTGTCCAATTAGGGGTTTTAACCAATCTTGTGCATCCAATAGGTGTGTTTGTGTCATTGGATGAACATTTAGGTCATTTTTGTCCTCCCTAGGCTTATTCTTGTCCAATTAGGGTTTTTAACCAATCTTGTGCATCCAATAAGTTCATTTGTGTCATTGGATTAACGTTTAGGTCATTTTCGTCCTCCATAGGCTTATTCTTGTCCAATTAGGGTTTCTAACCAATCTTGTGCATCCAATAGGTGTGTTTGTGTTATTTGATGAACATTTAGGTCATTTTCGTCCTCCCTAGTCTTATTCTTGTCCAATTAGGGTTTTAAGCAATCTTGTGCATCCAATAAGTTCATTTGTGTCATTGGATGAATAGTTAGGTCATTTTCGTCCTCCCTAGGCTTATTCTTGTCAAATTAGGGTTTCTAACCAATCTTGTTCATCCAATAGGTGTGTTTGTGTTATTTGATGAACATTTAGGTCATTTTCGTCCTCCCTAGTCTTATTCTTGTCCAATTAGGATTTTAAGCAATCTTGTGCATCCAATAAGTTCATTTGTGTCATTGGATGAATAGTTAGGTCATTTTCGTCCTCCCTAGGCTTATTCTTGTCAAATTAGGGTTTCTAACCAATCGTGTGCATCCAATAGGTGTGTTTGTGTAATTGGATGAACATTTAGGTCATTTTCGTCCTCCCTAGGCTTATTCTTGTCCAATTAGGGTTTTTAACCAATCTTGTGCATCCAATAGGTGTGTTTGTGTCATTGGATGAACATTTAGGTCATTTTTGTCCTCCCTAGGCTTATTCTTGTCCAATTAGGGTTTTTAACCAATCTTGTGCATCCAATAAGTTCATTTGTGTCATTGGATAAACATTTAGGTCATTTTCGTCCACCCTAGGCTTATTCTTGTCCAATTAGGGTTTTTAACCAATCTTGTGCCTCCAATAAGTTCATTTGTGTCATTGGATTAAGATTTAGGTCATTTTCGTCCTCCCAAGGCTTATTCTTGTTCAATTAGGGTTTCTAACCAATCTTGTGCATCCAATAGGTGTGTTTGTGTCATTGGATGATCATTTAGGTCATTTTCGTCTTCCCTAGTCTTATTCTTGTCCAATTAGGGTTTTAAGCAATCTTGTGCATCCAATAAGTTCATTTGTGTCATTGGATAAACATTTAGGTCATTTTCGTCCTCCTTAGGCTAATTCTTGTCTAATTAGGGTTTTTAAGCAATCTTGTGCATCCAATAAGTTTATTTGTGTCATTGGATGAAAATTTAGATCATTTTCGTCCTCCCTAGGCTTATTCTTGTCCAATTAGGGTTCCTAACCAATCTTGTGCATCCAATAGGTGGGTTTGTGTCATTGGATGAACATTTAGGTCATTTTCGTCCTCCCTAGTCTTATTCTTGTCCAAGTAGGGTTTTAAGCAATCTTGTGCATCCAATAAGTTCATTTGTTTCATTGGATAAACATTTAGGTCATTTTCGTCCACCCTAGGCTTATTCTTGTCCAATTAGGGTTTTTAACCAATCTTGTGCATCCAATAGGTTCATTTATGTCATTGGATGAACATTTAGGTCATTTTCGTCCTCCCAAGGCTTATTCTTGTCCAATTAGGGTTTTTAACCAATCTTGTGCATCCAATAAGTTCATTTGTGTCATTGCATGAACATTTAGGTCATTTTCGTCCTCCCTAGGCTTATTCTTGTCCAATTAGGGTTTTTAACCAATCTTGTGCATCCAATAGGTGTGTTTGTGTCATTAGATGAATATTTAGGACATTTTCATCCTCCCTAGGCTTATTGTTGTCCAATTAGGGTTTTTAACCAATCTTGTGCATCCAATAGGTGTGTTTGTGTCATTGGATGAACATTTAGGTCATTTTCGTCCTCCCTAGTCTTATTCTTGTCCAATTAGGGTTTTAAGCCAATCTTGTGCTTCCAATAGGTGTGTTTGTGTCATTTGATGAACATTTAGGTCATTTTCGTCCTCCCTAGGCTTATTCTTGTCCAATTAGGGTTTTTAACCAATCTTGTGCATCCAATAGGTGTGTTTGTGTCATTGGATGAACATTTAGGTCATTTTCGTCCTCCCTAGGCTTATTCTTGTCCAATTAGGGTTTTTAACCAATCTTGTGCATCCAATAGGTGTGTTTGTGTAATTGGATGAACATTTAGGTCATTTTCGTCCTCCCTAGGCTTATTCTTGTCAAATTAGGGTTTCTAACCAATCTTTTGCATCCAATAGGTGTATTTGTTTCATTGGATGAACATTTAGGTCATTTTCGTCCTCCCTAGGCTTATTCTTGTCCAATTAGGGTTTTTAAGCAATCTTGTGCATCCAATAAGTTCATTTGTGTCATTGGATGAACATTTAGGTCATTTTCGTCCTCCCTAGGCTTATTCTTGTCCAATTAGGGTTTTTAACCAATCTTGTGCATCCAATAGGTGTATTTGTGTCATTGGATGGACATTTAGGTCATTTTCGTCCTCCCTAGGCTTATTCTTGTCCAATTAGGGTTTCTAACCAATCTTGTGCATCCAATAGGTGTATTTGTGTCATTGGATGAACATTTAGGTCATTTTCGTCCTCCCTAGGCTTATTCTTGTCTAATTAGGGTTTTTAAGCAATCTTGTGCATCCAATAAGTTCATTTGTGTTATTGGATGAACATTTAGGTCATTTTCGTCCTTACTAGGCTTATTCTTGTCCAATTAGGGTTTTTAACCAATCTTGTGCATCCAATAGGTGTGTTTGTGTCATTGGATGAACATTTAGGTCAGTTTCTTCCTCCCTAGGCTTATTCTTGTCCAATTAGGGTGTTTAACGAATCTTGTGCATCCAATAGGTGTATTTGTGTCATTGGATGAACATTTAGGTCATTTTCGTCCTCCCTAGGCTTATTCTTGTCCAATTAGGGTTTTTAAGCAATCTTGTGCATCCAATAAGTTCATTTGTGTCATTGGATGAACATTTAGGTCATTTTCGTCCTCCCTAGGCTTATTCTTGTCCAATTAGGGTTTTTAACCAATCTTGTGCATCCAATAGGTGTGTTTGTGTCATTGGATGAACATTTTGGTCAGTTTTGTCCTCCCTAGGCTTATTCTTGTCCAATTAGGGTTTTTAACCAATCTTGTGTATCCAATAAGTTCATTTGTGTCATTGGATGAACATTTAGGTCATTTACGTCATCCCTAGAATTATTCTTGTCCAATTAGGGTTTCTAACCAATCTTGTGCATCCAATAAGTTCATTTGAATCATTGGATGAACATTTAGGTCATTTTCGTCCTCCCTAGGCTTATTCTTGTCTAATTAGGGTTTTTAAGCAATCTTGTGCATCCAATAAGTTCATTTGTGTCATTGGATGAACATTTAGGTCATTTATGTCCTCCCTAGGCTTATTCTTGTCCAATTATGGTTTTTAACCAATCTTGTGCATCCAATAGGTGTGTTTGTGTCATTGGATGAACATTTAGGTCATTTTCGTCCTCCCTAGGCTTATTCTTGTCCAATTAGGGTTTTTAACCAATCTTGTGCATCCAATAGGTGTGTTTGTGTCATTGGATGAACATTTAGGTCATTTTCGTCCTACCAAGGCTTATTCTTGTCCAATTAGGGTTTCTAACCAATCTTGTGCATCCAATAGGTGTATTTGTGTCATTGGATGAACATTTAGGTCATTTTCGTCCTCCCTAGGCTTATTCTTGTCCAATTAGGGTTTTTAAGCAATCTTGTGCATCCAATAAGTTCATTTGTGTCATTGGATGAACATTTAGGTCATTTTCGTCCTCCATAGGCTTATTCTTGTCCAATTAGGGTTTTTAACCAATCTTGTGCATCCAATATGTTCATTTATGTCATTGGATGAACATTTAGGTCATTTTCGTCCTCCCTAGGCTTATTCTTGTCCAATTAGGGTTTTTAACCAATCTTGTGCATCCAATAAGTTCATTTGTGTCATTGGATGAACATTTAGGTCATTTTCGTCCTCCCTAGGCTTATTCTTGTCCAATTAGGGTTTTAAGCAATCTTGTGCATCCAATAAGTTCATTTGTGTCATTGGATTAAGATTTAAGTCATTTTCGTCCTCCCTAGGCTTATTCTTGCCCAGTTAGGGTTTTTAACCAATCTTGTGCATCCAATAGGTGTGTTTGTGTCATTGGATGAACATTTAGGTCATTTTCGTCCTCCCTAGGCTTATTCTTGTCCAATTAAGATTTTTAACCAATCTTGTGTATCCAATAAGTTCATTTGTTTCATTGGATGAACATTTAGGTCATTTACGTCCTCCCTAGAATTATTCTTGTCCAATTAGGGTTTCTAACCAATCTTGTGCATCCAATAAGTTCATTTGTGTCATTGGATGAACATTTAGGTCATTTTCGTCCTCCCTAGGCTTATTCTTGTCTAATTAGGGTTTTTAAGCAATCTTGTGCATCCAATAAGTTCATTTGTGTCATTGGATGAACATTTAGGTCATTTATGTCCTCCCTAGGCTTATTCTTGTCCAATTATGGTTTTTAACCAATCTTGTGCATCCAATAGGTGTGTTTGTGTCATTGGATGAACATTTAGGTCATTTTCTTCCTCCCAAGGCTTATTCTTGTCCAATTAGGGTTTCTAACCAATCTTGTGCATCCAATAGGTGTATTTGTGTCATTGGATGAACATTTAGGTCATTTTCGTCCTCCCTAGGCTTATTCTTGTCCAATTAGGGTTTTTAAGCAATCTTGTGCATCCAATAAGTTCATTTGTGTCATTGGATGAACATTTAGGTCATTTTCGTCCTCCCTAGGCTTATTCTTGTCCAATTAGGGTTTTTAACCAATCTTGTGCATCCAACACGTGTGTTTGTCATTGGATGAACATTTAGGTCATTTTCGTCCTCCCTAGGCTTATTCTTGTCCAATTAGGGTTTTTAACCAATCTTGTGCATCCAATAAGTTCATTTGTGTCATTGGATAAACATTTAGGTCATTTTCGTCCACCCTAGGCTTATTCTTGTCCAATTAGGGTTTTTAACCAATCTTGTGCCTCCAATAAGTTCATTTGTGTCAATGGATGAACAATTAGGTCATTTTCGTCCTCCCAAGGCTTATTCTTGTCCAATTAGGGTTTTTAACCAATCTTGTGCATCCAATAAGTTCATTTGTGTCATTGGATGAACATTTAGGTCATTTACGTCCTCCCTAGGCTTATTCTTGTCCAATTAGGGTTTTTAAGCAATCTTGTGAATCCAATAAGTTCATTTGTTTCATTGGATGAACATTTAGGTCATTTTCGTCCTCCCTAGGCTTATTCTTGTTCAATTAGGGTTTTAAGCAATCTTGTGCATCCAATAAGTTCATTTGTGTCATTGGATGAACATTTAGGTTATTTTAGTCCTCACTAGGCTTAGTTTTGTGCAATTAGGGTTTTTAACCAATCTTGTGCATCCAATAGGTGTGTTTGTGTCATTAAATGAACATTTAGGTCATTTTCATCCTCCCTAGGCTTATTGTTGTCCAATTAGGGTTTTTAACCAATCTTGTGCATCCAATAGGTGTGTTTGTGTAATTGGATGAACATTTAGGTCATTTTCGTCCTCGCTAGTCTTATTCATGTCCAATTAGGGTTTTAAGCAATCTTGTGCATCCAATAAGTTCATTTGTGTCATTGGATTAAGATTTAAGTCATTTTCGTCCTCCATAGGCTTATTCTTGTTCAATTAGGGTTTCTAACCAATCTCGTGCATCCAATAGGTGTGTTTGTGTCAGTGGATGAACATTTAGGTCATTTTCGTCTTCCCTAGGCTTATTCTTGTCTAATTAGGGTTTTTAAGCAATCTTGTGCATCCAATAAGTTCATTTGTTTCATTGGATGAACATTTAGGTCATTTATGTCCTCCCTAGGCTTATTCTTGTCCAATTATGGTTTTTAACCAATCTTGTGCATCCAATAGGTGTGTTTGTGTCATTGGATGAACATTTAGGTCATTTTCGTCCTCCCTAGGCTTATTGTTGTCCAATTAGGGTTTCTAACCAATCTTGTGATTCCAATAGGTGTATTTGTGTCATTGGATGAACATTTAGGTCATTTTCGTCCTCCCTAGGCTTATTCTTGTCCAATTAGGGTTTTTAAGCAATCTTGTGCATCCAATAAGTTCATTTGTGTCATTGGATGAACATTTAGGTCATTTTCGTCCTCCCTAGGCTTATTCTTGTCCAATTAGGGTTTTTAACCAATCTTGTGCATCCAATAGGTGTGTTTGTGTCATTGGATGAACATTTAGGTCATTTTCCTCCTCCCTAGGCTTATTCTTGTCCAATTAAGATTTTTAACCAATCTTATGTATCCAATAAGTTCATTTGTGTCATTGAATGAACATTTAGGTCATTTACGTCCTCCCTAGAATTATTCTTGTCCAATTAGGGTTTCTAACCAATCTTGTGCATCCAATAGGTGTGTTTGTGTCATTGGATGAACATTTAGGTCATTTTCGTCCTCCCTTGTCTTATTCTTGTCCAATTAGGGTTTTAAGCAATCTTGTGCATCCAATAAGTTCATTTGTGTCATTGGATGAACATTTAGGTTATTTTAGTCCTCACTAGGTTTAGTTTTGTGCAATTAGGGTTTTTAACCAATCTTGTGCATCCAATAGGTGTGTTTGTGTCATTAAATGAACATTTAGGTCATTTTCATCCTCCCTAGGCTTATTGTTGTCCAATTAGGGTTTTTAACCAATCTTGTACATCTAATAGGTGTGTTTGTGTAATTGGATGAACATTTAGGTCATTTTCGTCCTCCCTAGTCTTATTCTTGTCCAATTAGGGTTTTAAGCAATCTTGTGCATCCAATAAGTTCATTTGTGTCATTGGATGAACATTTAGGTCATTTTCGTCCTCCCTAGGCTTATTCTTGTCCAATTAAGGTTTTTAACCAATCTTGTGCATCCAATAGGTGTGTTTGTGTCATTGGATGAACATTTAGGTCATTTTCGTCCTCCCTAGGCTTATTCTTGTCCAATTTGGGTTTTTAACCAATCTTGTGCATCCAATAAGTTCATTTGTGTCATTGGATAAACATTTAGGTCATTTTCGTCCACCCTAGGCTTATTCTTGTCCAATTAGGGTTTTTAACCAATCTTGTGCCTCCAATAAGTTCATTTGTGTCATTGGATGAACATTTAGGTCATTTTCGTCCTCCCTAGGCTTATTCTTGTCCAATTAGGGTTTTTAAGCAATCTTGTGCATCCAATAAGTTCATTTGTGTCATTGGATGAACATTTAGGTCATTTTTGTCCTCCCTAGGCTTATTCTTGTCCAATTAGGGTTTCTAACCAATCTTGTGCATCCAATAGGTGTATTTGTGTCATTGGATGAACATTTAGGTCATTTTCATCCTCCCTAGGCTTATTGTTGTCCAATTAGGGTTTTTAACCAATCTTGTGCATCCAATAGGTGTGTTTGTGTCATTGGATGAACATTTAGGTCATTTTCGTCCTCCCTAGTCTTATTCTTGTCCAATTAGGGTTTTAAGCAATCTTGTGCATCCAATAAGTTCATTTGTGTCATTGGATTAAGATTTAAGTCATTTTCTTCCTCCCTAGGCATATTCTTGTTCAATTAGGGTTTCTAACCAATCTTGTGCATCCAATAGGTGTGTTTGTGTCATTGGATGAACATTTAGGTCATTTTCGTCCTCCCTAGGCTTATTCTTGTCCAATTAGGGTTTTTAAGCAATCTTGTGCATCCAATAAGTTCATTTGTGTCATTGGATGAACATTTAGGTCATTTTCGTCCTCCCTAGGCTTATTCTTGTCCAATTAGGGTTTTTAACCAATCTTGTGCATCCAGTAGTTGTGTTTGTGTCATTGGATAAACATTTAGGTCATTTTCGTCCACCCTAGGCTTATTCTTGTCCAATTAGGGTTTTTAACCAATCTTGTGCCTCCAATAAGTTCATTTGTGTCATTGGATGAACATTTAGGTCATTTTCGTCCTCCCATGGCTTATTCTTGTCCAATTAGGGTTTTTAACCATTCTTGTGCATCCAATAAGTTCATTTGTGTCATTGGATGAACATTTAGGTCATTTTCGTCCTCCCTAGGCTTATTCTTGTCCAATTAGGGTTTTTAAGCAATCTTGTGAATCCAATAAGTTCATTTGTTTCATTGGATGAACATTTAGGTCATTTTCGTCATCCCTAGGCTTATTCTTGTTCAATTAGGGTTTCTAACCAATCATGTGCATCCAATAGGTGTGTTTGTGTCATTGGATGAATATTTAGGTCATTTTCGTCCTCCCTAGTCTTATTCTTGTCCAATTAGGGTTTTAAGCAATCTTGTGCATCCAATAAGTTCATTTGTGTCATTGGATAAACATTGAGGTTATTTTCGTCCTCACTAGGCTTAGTTTTGTGCAATTAGGGTTTTTAACCAATCTTGTGCATCCAATAGGTGTGTTTGTGTCATTAGATGAACATTTAGGTCATTTTCATCCTCCCTAGGCTTATTGTTGTCCAATTAGGGTTTTTAACCAATCTTGTGCATCCAATAGGTGTGTTTGTGTCATTGGATGAAAATTTAGGTCATTTTCGTCCTCCCTAGTCTTATTCTTGTCCAATTAGGGTTTTAAGCAATCTTGTGCATCCAATAAGTTCATTTGTGTCATTGGATTAAGATTTAAGTCATTTTCGTCCTCCCTAGGCTTATTCTTGTTCAATTAGGGTTTCTAACCAATCTTGTGCATCCAATAGGTGTGTTTGTGACATTAAATGAACATTTAGGTCATTTTCGTCCTCCCTAGGCTTATTCTTGTCTAATTAGGGTTTTTAAGCAATCTTGTGCATCCAATAAGTTCATTTGTGTCATTGGATGAACATTTAGGTCATTTATGTCCTCCCTAGGCTTATTCTTGTCCAATTAGGGTTTCTAACCAATCTTGTGATTCCAATAGGTGTATTTGTGTCATTGGATGAACATTTAGGTTATTTTCGTCCTCCCTAGGCTTATTCTTGTCCAATTAGGGTTTTTAAGCAATCTTGTGCATCCAATAAGTTCATTTGTGTCATTGGATGAACATTTAGGTCATTTTCGTCCTCCCTAGGCTTATTCTTGTCCAATTAGGGTTTTTAACCAATCTTGTGCATCCAATAGGTGTGTTTGTGTCATTGGATGAACATTTAGGTCATTTTCGTCCTCCCTAGTCTTATTCTTGTCCAATTAGGGTTTTATGCCAATCTTGTGCATCCAATAGGTGTGTTTGTGTCATTCGATGAACATTTAGGTCATTTTCGTCCTCCCAAGGCTTATTCTTATCCAATTAGGGTTTTAAGCAATCTTGTGCATCCAATAAGTTCATTTGTGTCATTGGATTAAGATTTAAGTCATTTTCGTCCTCCCTAGGCTTATTCTTGTCCAATTAGGGTTTATAAGCAATCTTGTGCATCCAATAAGTTCATTTGTGTCATTGGATGAACATTTAGGTCATTTACGTCCTCCCTAGGATTATTCTTGTCCAATTAGGGTTTCTAACCAATCTTGTGCATCCAATAAGTTCATTTGTGTCATTGGATGAACATTTAGGTCATTTTCGTCCTCCCTAGGCTTATTCTTGTCCAATTAGGGTTTTTAACCAATCTTGTGCATCCAATAGGTGTGTTTGTGTCATTGGATGAACATTTAGGTCATTTTCGTCCTCCCTAGGCTTTTTCTTGTCCAATAAGGGTTTTTAACCAATCTTGTGCATCCAATAAGTTCATTTGTGTCATTGGATGAACATTTAGGTCATTTTCGTCCTCCCTAGGCTTATTCTTGTCCAATTAGGGTTTTTAACCAATCTTGTGCATCCAATAGGTGTGTTTGTGTCATTGGATGAACATTTAGGTCATTTTCGTTCTCCATAGGATTATTCTTGTCCAATTAGGGTTTTTAACCAATCTTATGCATCCAATAAGTTCATTTGTGTCATTGGATGAACATTTAGGTCATTTTCGTCCTCCCAAGGCTTATTCTTGTCCAATTAGGGTTTTTAACCAATCTTGTGCATCCAATAAGTTCATTTGTGTCATTGGATGAACATTTAGGTCATTTTCGTCCTCCCTAGTCTTATTCTTGTCCAATTAGGGTTTTAAGCTATCTTGTGCATCCAATAAGTTCATTTGTGTCATTGGATGAACATTTAGGTCATTTTCGTCCTCCCTAGGCTTATTCTTGTCCAATTAGGGTTTTTAACCAATCTTGTGCATCCAATAGGTGTGTTTGTGTCATTGGATGAACATTTAGGTCATTTTCGTCCACCCTAGGCTTATTCTTGTCCAATTAGGGTTTTTAACCAATCTTGTGCATCCAATAAGTTAATTTGTGTCATTGGATGAACATTTAGGTCATTTTCGTCCTCCCAAGGCTTATCCTTGTCCAATTAGGGTTTTTTACCAATCTTGAGCATCCAATAGGTGTGTTTGTGTCATTGGATGAACATTTAGGTCATTTTCGTCCTCCCTAGGCTTTTTATTGTCCAATTTGGGTTTTTAAGCAATCTTGTGCATCCAATAAGTTCATTTGTGTCATTGGATGAACATTTAGGTCATTTTCGTCTTCCCTAGGCTTATTCTTGTCCAATTAGGGTTTCTAACCAATCTTGTGCATCCAATAGGTGTGTTTGTGTCATTGGATGAACATTTAGGTCATTTTCGTCCTCCCTAGTCTTATTCTTGTCCAATTAGGGTTTTTAACCAATCTTGTGCATCCAATAGGTGTGTTTGTGTCATTGGATGAACATTTAAGTCATTTTCATCCTCCCTAGGCTTATTCTCGTCCAATTAGGGTTTTTAACCAATCTTGTGCCTCCAATAAGTTCATTTGTGTCATTGGATGTACATTTAGGTCATTTTCATCCTCCCTAGGCTTATTCTTGTCCAATTAGGGTTTTTAAGCTATCTTGTGCATCCAATAAGTTCATTTGTGTCGTTGGATGAACATTTAGGTCATTTTCGTCCTCCCTAGGCATATTCTTATCTAATTAGGGTTTTTAACCAATCTTGTGCGTTCAATAGGTGTGTTTGTATCATTGGATGAACATTTAGGTCATTTTCGTCCTCCCTAGGCTTATTCTTGTCCAATTAGGGTTTTTAAGCAATCTTGTGCATCCAATAAGTTCATTTGTGTCATTGGATGAACATTTAGGTCATTTTTGTCCTCCCTAGGCTTATTCTTGTCCAATTAGGGTTTTTAAGCAATCTTGTGCATCCAATAAGTTCATTTGTGTCATTGGATGAACATTTAGGTGATTTTCGTCCTCCCAAGGCTTATTCTTGTCCAATTAAGGTTTTTAACAAATCTTGTGGATCCAATAAGTTCATTTGTGTAATTGGATGAACATTTAGGTCATTTTCGTCCACCCTAGGCTTATTCTTGTCCAATTAGGGTTTTTAACCAATCTTGTGCATCCAATAAGTTCATTTGTGTCATTTGATGAACATTTAGGTCATTTTCGTCTTCCCTAGGCTTATTCTTGTCCAATTAGGGTTTTTAAGCAGTCTTGTGCATCCAATAAGTTCATTTGTGTCATTGGATGAACATTTAGGTCATTTTCGTCGTCCCAAGGCTTATTCTTTTCCAATTAGGGTTTTTAACCAATCTTGTGGATCCAATAAGTTCATTTGTGTCATTGGATGAACATTTAGGTCATTTTGGTCCTCCCTAGGCTTATTCTTGTCCAATTAGGGTTTTTAACCAATCTTGTGCATCCAATAAGTTCATTTGTGTCATTGGATGAACATTTAGGTCATTTTCGTCCTCCCTAGGCTTATTCTTGTCCAATTAGGGTTTTTAAGCAATCTTGTGCATCCAATAAGTTCATTTGTGTCATTTGATGAACATTTAGGTCATTTTCGTCCTCCCTAGGCTTATTCTTGTCCAATTAGGGTTTTTAAGCATTCTTGTGCATCCAATAAGTTCATTTGTGTCATTTGATGAACATTTAGGTCATTTTCGTCCTCCCTAGGCTTATTCTTGTCCAATTATGGTTTTTAAGCAATCTTGTGCATCCAATAAGTTCATTTGTGTCATTGGATGAACATTTAGGTCATTTTCGTCCTCCCTAGGCTTATTCTTGTCCAATTAGGGTTTCTAACCAATCGTGTGCATCCAATAAGTTCATTTGTGTCATTGGATGAACATTTAGGTCATTTTCGTCCTCCCTAGGCTTATTCTTGTCCAATTAGGGTTTTTAACCAATCTTGTGCATCCAATAGGTGTGTTTGTGTCATTGGATGAACATTTAGGTCATTTTCGTCCTCCCTAGGCTTATTCTTGTCCAATTAAGATTTTTAACCAATCTTGTGTATCCAATAAGTTCAATTGTGTCATTGGATGAACATTTAGGTCATTTACGTCCTCCCTAGAATTATTCTTGTCCAATTAGGGATTCTAACCAATCTTGTGCATCCAATAAGTTCGTTTGTGTCATTGGATGAACATTTAGGTCATTTTCGTCCTCCCTAGGCTTATTCTTGTCTAATTAGGGTTTTTAAGCAATCTTGTGCATCCAATAAGTTCATTTGTGTCATTGGATGAACATTTAGGTCATTTATGTCCTCCCTAGGCTTATTCTTGTCCAATTATGGTTTTTAACCAATCTTGTGCATCCAATAGGTGTGTTTGTGTCATTGGATGAACATTTAGGTCATTTTCGTCCTCCCTAGTCTTATTCTTGTCCAATTAGGGTTTTAAGCAATCTTGTGCATCCAATAAGTTCATTTGTATCATTGGACGAACATTTAGGTTATTTTCGTCCTCACTAGGCTTAGTTTTGTGCAATTAGGGTTTTTAACCAATCTTGTGCATCCAATAGGTGTGTTTGTGTCATTAGATGAACATTTAGGTCATTTTCATCCTCCCTAGGCTTATTGTTGTCCAATTAGGGTTTTTAACCAATCTTGTGCATCCAATAGGTGTGTTTGTGTCATTGGATGAACATTTAGGTCATTTTCGTCCTCCCTAGTCTTATTCTTGTCCAATTAAGGTTTTAAGCAATCTTGTGCATCCAAAAAGTTCATTTGTGTCATTGGATTAAGATTTAAGTCATTTTCGTCCTCCCTAGGCTTATTCTTGTTCAATTAGGGTTTCTAACCAATCTTGTGCATCCAATAGGTGTGTTTGTGTCATTGGATGAACATTTAGGTCATTTTCGTCCTCCGAAGCCTTATTCTTGTCCAATTAGGGTTTTTAACCAATCTTGTGCATCCAATAGGTGTGTTTGTGTCATTGGATGAACTTTTAGGTCATTTTCGTCCTCCCTAGGCTTATTCTTGTCCAATTAGGGTTTCTAACCAATCTTGTGCATCCAATAGGTTCATTTGTGTCATTGGATGAACATTTAGGTCATTTTCGTCCTCCGAAGCCTTATTCTTGTCCAATTAGGGTTTTTAACCAATCTTGTGCATCCAATAAGTTCATTTGTGTCATTGGATGAACATTTAGGTCATTTTCGTGCTCCCTAGGCTTATTCTTGTCCAATTAGGGTTTTTAACCAATCTTGTGCATCCAATAGGTGTGTTTGTGTCATTAGATGAACATTTAGGACATTTTCATCCTCCCTAGGCTTATTGTTGTCCAATTAGGGTTTTTAACCAATCTTGTGCATCCAATAGGTGTGTTTGTGTCATTGGATGAACATTTAGGTCATTTTCGTCCTCCCTAGTCTTATTCTTGTCCAATTAGGGTTTTAAGCCAATCTTGTGCATCCAATAGGTGTGTTTGTGTCATTTGATGAACATTTAGGTCATTTTCGTCCTCTTAAGGCTTATTCTTATCCAATTAGGCTTTTAAGCAATCTTGTGCATCCAATAAGTTCATTTGTGTCATTGGATTAAGATTTAAGTCATTTTCGTCCTCCCTAGGCTTATTCTTGCACAGTTAGGGTTTTTAAGCAATCTTGTGCATCCAATAAGTTCATTTGTGTCATTGGATGAACATTTAGGTCATTTTCGTCCTCCCTAGGCTTATTCTTGTCCAATTAGGGTTTTTAACCAATCTTGTGCATCCAATAGGTGTGTTTGTGTCATTGGATGAACATTTAGGTCATTTTCGTCCTCCGTAGGCTTATTCTTGTCCAATTAAGATTTTTAACCAATGTTGTGTATCCAATAAGTTCATTTGTGTCATTGGATGAACATTTAGGTCATTTACGTCCTCCCTAGAATTATTCTTGTCCAATTAGGGTTTCTAACCAATCTTGTGCATCCAATAAGTTCATTTGTGTCATTGGATGAACATTTAGGTCATTTTCGTCCTCCCTTGGCTTATTCTTGTCTAATTAGGGTTTTTAAGCAATCTTGTGCATCCAATAAGTTCATTTGTGTCATTGGATGAACATTTAGGTCATTTATGTCCTCCCTAGGCTTATTCTTGTCCAATTATGGTTTTTAACCAATCTTGTGCATCCAATAGGTGTGTTTGTGTCATTGGATGAACATTTAGGTCATTTTCTTCCTCCCAAGGCTTATTCTTGTCCAATTAGGGTTTCTAACCAATCTTGTGCATCCAATAGGT
>JBBPBR010000586.1:0-15643 GCA_037974775.1 Cicer pinnatifidum | reverse complement strand
TATTCTTGTCCAATTAGGGTTTTAAGCCAATCTTGTGCATCCAATAGGTGTGTTTGTGTCATTTGATGAACATTTAGGTCATTTTCGTCCTCTTAAGGCTTATTCTTATCCAATTAGGCTTTTAAGCAATCTTGTGCATCCAATAAGTTCATTTGTGTCATTGGATTAAGATTTAAGTCATTTTCGTCCTCCCTAGGCTTATTCTTGCCCAGTTAGGGTTTTTAACCAATCTTGTGCATCCAATAGGTGTGTTTGTGTCATTGGATGAACATTTAGGTCATTTTTGTCCTCCCTAGGGTTATTCTTGTCTAATTCGGGTTTTTTAAGCAATCTTGTGCATCCAATAAGTTCATTTGTTTCATTGGATGAACATTTAGATCATTTTCGTCCTCCCTAGGCTTATTCTTGTCCAAATAGGGTTCCTAACCAATCTTGTGCATCCAATAGGTGGGTTTGTGTCATTGGATGAACATTTAGGTCATTTTCGTCCTCCCTAGTCTTATTCTTGTCCAAGTAGGGTTTTAAGCAAATCTTGTGCATCCAATAAGTTCATTTGTTTCATTGGATGAACATTTAGGTAATTTTCGTCCTCCCTAGGCTTATTTTTGTGCAATTAGGGTTTTTAACCAATCTTGTGCATCCAATAGGTGTGTTTGTGTCATTAGATGAACATTTAGGTCATTTTCGTCCTCCCTAGGCTTATTCTTGTCCAATTAGGGTTTTTAACCAATCTTGTGCATCCAATAAGTTCATTTGTGTCATTGGATGAACATTTAGGTCATTTTCGTCCTCCCTAGGCTTATTCTTGTCCAATTAGGGTTTATAACCAATCTTGTGCTTCCAATAGGTGTATTTGTGTCATTGGATGAACATTTAGGTCATTTTCGTCCTCCCTAGGCTTATTCTTGTCCAATTAGGGTTTTTAAGCAATCTTGTGCATCCAATAAGTTCATTTGTGTCATTGGATGAACATTTAGGTCATTTTCGTCCTCCCTAGGCTTATTCTTGTCCAATTAGGGTTTTTAACCAATCTTGTGGATCCAATAAGTTTATTTGTGTCATTGGATGAACATTTAGGTCATTTTCGTCCTCCCTAGGCTTATTCTTGTCCAATTAGGGTTTTTAAGCAATCTTGTGCATCCAATAAGTTCATTTGTGTCATTGGATGAACATTTAGGTCATTTTCGTCCACCCTAGGCTTATTCATGTCCAATTAGGGTTTTTAACCAATCTTGTGCATCCAATAAGTTCATTTGTGTCATTGGATGAACATTTAGGTCATTTTCGTCCTCCCAAGGCTTATTCTTGTCCAATTAGGGTTTTTAACCAATCTTGTGCATCCAATAAGTTCATTTGTGCATTGGATGAACATTTAGGTCATTTTCATCCTCCCTAGTGTTATTCTTGTCCAATTAGGGTTTTAAGCAATCTTGTGCATCCAATAAGTTCATTTGTGTCATTGGATGAACATTTAGGTCATTTTCGTCCTCCCTAGGCTTATTCTTGTTCAATTAGGGTTTCTAACCAATCTTGTGCATCCAATAGGTGTGTTTGTGTCATTAGATGAACATTTAGGTCATTTTCATCCTTCCTAGGCTTATTGTTGTCCAATTAGGGTTTTTAACCAATCTTGTGCATCCAATAGGTGTGTTTGTGTCATTGGATGAACATTTAGGTCATTTTCGTCCTCCCTAGTCTTATTCTTGTCCAATTAGGGTTTTAAGCAATCTTGTGCATCCAATAAGTTCATTTGTGTCATTGGATTAAGATTTAAGTCATTTTCGTCCTCCCTAGGCTTATTCTTGTTCAATTAGGGTTTCTAAACAATCTTGTGCATCCAATAGGTGTGTTTGTGTCATTGGATGAACATTTAGGTCATTTTCGTCCTCCCTAGGCTTATTCTTATTCAATTAGGGTTTCTAACCTATCTTGTGCATGCAATAAGTTCATTTGTGTCATTAGATGCACATTTAGGTCATTTTCGTCCTCCCTAGGCTTATTCTTGTCCAATTAGGATTTTTATCCAATCTTGTGCATCCAATAAGTTCATTTGTGTCATTGGATGAACATTTAGGTCATTTTCGTCCTCCCTAGGCTTATTCTTGTCCAATTAGGGTTTCTAACCAATCTTGTGCATCCAATAAGTTCATTTGTGTCATTGGATGAACATTTAGGTCATTTTCGTCCTCCCTAGGCTTATTCTTGTCCAATTAGGGTTTCTAACCAATCTTGAGCATCCAATAGGTGTGTTTGTGTCATTGGATGAACATTTAGGTCATTTTCGTCTTCCCTAGGCTTATTCTTGTCCAATTAGGGTTTTTAACCAAACTTGTGTCATTGGATTAACATTTAGGTCATTTTCGTCCTCCCTAAGCTTATTCTTGTCCAATTAGGGTTTTTAACCAAACTTGTGCATCCAATAGGTGTGTTTAGTCATTTGATGAACATTTAGGTCATTTTCGTCCTCCCTAGGCTTATTCTTGTCCAATTAGGGTTTTTAACCAATCTTGTGCATCCAATAAGTTCATTTGTGTCATTGGATGAACATTTAGGTCATTTTCGTCCTCCCTAGGCTTATTCTTGTCCAATTAGGGTTTTTAACCAATCTTGTGCATCCAATAGGTGTGTTTGTGTCATTGGATGAACATTTAGGTCATTTTCTTCTTCCCTAGGCTTATTCTTTTCCAATTAGGGTTTTTAACCAATCTTGTGCATCCAATAAGTTCATTTGTGTCATTGGATGAACATTTAGGTCATTTTCGTCCTCCCTAGGCTTATTCTTGTCCAATTAGGGTTTTTAACCAATCTTGTGCATCCAATAGGTGTGTTAGTGTCATTGGATGAACATTTAGGTCATTTTCGTCCTCACTAGGCTTATTCTTGTCCAATTAGGGTTTTTAACCAATCTTGTGCATCCAATAAGTTCATTTGTGTCATTGGATGAACATTTAGGTCATTTTCGTCCACCCTAGGCTTATTCTTGTCCAATTAGGGTTTTTAACTAATCTTGTGCATCCAATAAGTTCATTTGTGTCATTGGATGGACATTTATGTCATTTTCGTCCTCCCAAGGCTTATTCTTGTCCAATTAGGGTTTTTAACTAATCTTGTGCATCCAATAAGTTCATTTGTGTCATTGGATGAACATTTAGGTCATTTTCGTCCTCCCTAGGCTTATTCTTGTCCAATTAGGGTTTTTAACCAATCTTGTGCATCCAATAGGTGTGTTTGTGTCATTGGATGAACATTTAGGTCATTTTCGTCCTCCCTAGTCTTATTCTTGTCCAATTAGGGTTTTAAGCAATCTTGTGCATCCAATAAGTTCATTTGTGTCATTGGATTAAGATTTAAGTCATTTTCGTCGTCCCTAGGCTTATTCTTGTTCAATTAGGGTTTCTAACCAATCTTGTGCATCCAATAGGTGTGTTTGTGTCATTGGATGAACATTTAGGTCATTTTCGTCCTCCCTATGCTTATTCTTGTCTAATTAGGGTTTTTAAGCAATCTTGTGCATCCAATAAGTTCATTTGTGTCATTGGATGAACATTTAGGTCATTTATGTCCTCCCTAGGCTTATTCTTGTCCAATTATGGTTTTTAACCAATCTTGTGCATCCAATAGGTGTGTTTGTGTCATTGGATGAACATTTAGGTCATTTTCGTCCTCCCTAGGCTTATTCTTGTCCAATTAAGGTTTTTAAGCACTCTTGTGCATCCAATAAGTTCATTTGTGTCATTGGATGAACATTTAGGTCATTTTCGTCCTCCCTAGGCTTATTATTGTCCAATTAGGGTTTTTAACCAATCTTGTGCATCCAATAGGTGTGTTTGTGTCATTGGATGAACATTTAGGTCATTTTCGTCCTCCCTAGGTTTATTCTTGTCCAATTAGGGTTTTTAACCAATCTTGTGCATCCATTAAGTTCATTTGTGTCATTGGATAAACATTTAGGTCATTTTCGTCCACCCTAGGCTTATTCTTGTCCAATTAGGGTTTTTAACCAATCTTGTGCCTCCAATAAGTTCATTTCTGGCAATGGATTAACATTTAGGTCATTTTCGTCCTCCCAAGGCTTATTCTTGTCCGATTAGGGTTTTTAACCAATCTTGTGCATCCAATAAGTTCATTTGTGTCATTGGATGAACATTTAGGTCATTTACGTCCTCCCTAGGCTTAATCTTGTCCAATTAGGGAGTTTAAGCAATCTTGTGAATCCAATAAGTTCATTTGTTTCATTGGATGAACATCTAGGTCATTTTCGTCCTCCCTAGGCTTATTCTTGTTCAATTAGGGTTTCTAACCAATCTTGTGCATCCAATAGGTGTGTTTGTGTCATTGGATGAACATTTAGGTCATTTTCGTCCTCCCTTGTCTTATTCTTGTCCAATTAGGGTTTTAAGCAATCTTGTGCATCCAATAAGTTCATTTGTGTCATTGGATGAACATTTAGGTTATTTTAGTCCTCACTAGTCTTAGTTTTGTGCAATTAGGGTTTTTAACCAATCTTGTGCATCCAATAGGTGTGTTTGTGTCATTAAATGAACATTTAGGTCATTTTCATCCTCCCTAGGCTTATTGTTGTCCAATTAGGGTTTTTAACCAATCTTGTACATCCAATAGGTGTGTTTGTGTAATTGGATGAACATTTAGGTCATTTTCGTCCTCCCTAGTCTTATTCTTGTCCAATTAGGGTTTTAAGCAATCTTGTGCATCCAATAAGTTCATTTGTGTCATTGGATGAACATTTAGGTCATTTACGTCCTCCCTAGAATTATTCTTGTCCAATTAGGGTTTCTAACCAATCTTGTGCATCCAATAAGTTCATTTGAATCATTGGATGAACATTTAGGTCATTTTCGTCCTCCCTAGGCTTATTCTTGTCTAATTAGGGTTTTTAAGCAATCTTGTGCATCCAATAAGTTCATTTGTGTCATTGGATGAACATTTAGGTCATTTATGTCCTCCCTAGGCTTATTCTTGTCCAATTGTGGTTTTTAACCAATCTTGTGCATCCAATAGGTGTGTTTGTGTCATTGGATGAACATTTAGGTCATTTTCTTCCTCCCTAGGCTTATTCTTGTCCAATTAGGGTTTCTAACCAATCTTGTGCATCCAATAGGTGTATTTGTGTCATTGGATGAACATTTAAGTCATTTTCGTCCTCCCTAGGCTTATTCTTGTCCAATTAAGGTTTTTAAGCAATCTTGTGCATCCAATAAGTTCATTTGTGTCATTGGATGAACATTTAGGTCATTTTCGTCCTCCCTAGGCTTATTATTGTCCAATTAGGGTTTTTAACCAATCTTGTGCATCCAATAGGTGTGTTTGTGTCATTGGATGAACATTTAGGTCATTTTCGTCCTCCCTAGGTTTATTCTTGTCCAATTAGGGTTTTTAACCAATCTTGTGCATCCATTAAGTTCATTTGTGTCATTGGATAAACATTTAGGTCATTTTCGTCCACCCTAGGCTTATTCTTGTCCAATTAGGGTTTTTAACCAATCTTGTGCCTCCAATAAGTTCATTTCTGGCAATGGATTAACATTTAGGTCATTTTCGTCCTCCCAAGGCTTATTCTTGTCCAATTAGGGTTTTTAACCAATCTTGTGCATCCAATAAGTTCATTTGTGTCATTGGATGAACATTTAGGTCATTTTCGTCCTCCCTAGGCTTATTTTTGTGCAATTAGGGTTTTTAACCAATCTTGTGCATCCAATAGGTGTGTTTGTGTCATTAGATGAACATTTAGGTCATTTTCATCCTCCCTAGGCTTATTGTTGTCCAATTAGGGTTTTTAACCAATCTTGTGCATCCAATAAGTGTGTTTGTGTTATTGGATGAACATTTAGGTCATTTTCGTCCTCCCTAGTCTTATTCTTGTCCAATTAGGGTTTTAAGCCAATCTTGTGCATCCAATAGGTGTGTTTGTGTTATTTGATGAACATTTAGGTCATTTTCATCCTCCCTAGGCTTATTGTTGTCCAATTAGGGTTTTTAACCAATCTTGTGCATCCAATAGGTGTGTTTGTGTCATTGGATGAACATTTAGGTCATTTTCGTCCTTCCTAGTCTTATTCTTGTCCAATTAGGGTTTTTAAGCAATCTTGTGCATCTAATAAGTTCATTTGTGTCATTGGATGAACATTTAGGTCATTTTCGTCCTCCCTAGGCTTATTCTTGTCCAATTAGGGTTTTTAAGCAATCTTGTGCATCCAATAAGTTCATTTGTGTCATTGGATGAACATTTAGGTCATTTTCGTCCTCCCTAGGCTTATTCTTGTCCAATTAGGGTTTTTAACCAATCTTGTGCATCCAATAGGTGTGTTTGTGTCATTGGATGAACATTTTGGTCAGTTTTGTCCTCCCTAGGCTTATTCTTGTCCAATTAGGGTTTTTAACCAATCTTGTGTATCCAATAAGTTCATTTGTGTCATTGGATGAACATTTAGGTCATTTACGTCATCCCTAGAATTATTCTTGTCCAATTAGGGTTTCTAACCAATCTTGTGCATCCAATAAGTTCATTTGAATCATTGGATGAACATTTAGGTCATTTTCGTCCTCCCTAGGCTTATTCTTGTCTAATTAGGGTTTTTAAGCAATCTTGTGCATCCAATAAGTTCATTTGTGTCATTGGATGAACATTTAGGTCATTTATGTCCTCCCTAGGCTTATTCTTGTCCAATTATGGTTTTTAACCAATCTTGTGCATCCAATAGGTGTGTTTCTGTCATTGGATGAACATTTAGGTCATTTTCGTCCTCCCTAGGCTTATTCTTGTCCAATTAAGATTTTTAACCAATCTTGTGTATCCAATAAGTTCATTTGTGTCATTGGATGAACATTTAGGTCATTTACGTCCTCCCTAGAATTATTCTTGTCCAATTAGGGTTTCTAACCAATCTTGTGCATCCAATAAGTTCATTTGTGTCATTGGATGAACATTTAGATCATTTTCGTCCTCCCTAGGCTTATTCTTGTCTAATTAGGGTTTTTAAGCAATCTTGTGCATCCAATAAGTTCATTTGTGTCATTGGATGAACATTTAGGTCATTTTCGTCCTCCCTAGGCTTATTCTTGTCCAATTTGGGTTTTTAACCAATCTTGTGCATCCAATAGGTGTGTTTGTGTCATTGGATGAACATTTAGGTCATTTTCGTCCTCCATAGGCTTATTCTTGTCCAATTAGGGTTTTTAAGCAATCTTGTGCATCCAATAAGTTCATTTGTGTCATTGGATGAACATTTAGGTCATTTTCGTCCTCCCTAGGCTTATTCTTGTCCAATTAGGGTTTTTAACCAATCTTGTGCATCCAATAGGTGTGTTTGTGTCATTGGATGAACATTTAGGTCATTTTCGTCCTACCTATGCTCATTCTTGTCCAATTAGGGTTTCTAACCAATCTTGTGCATCCAATAGGTGTATTTGTGTCATTGGATGAACATTTAGGTCATTTTCGTCCTCCCTAGGCTTATTCTTGTCCAATTAGGGTTTTTAAGCAATCTTGTGCATCCAATAAGTTCATTTGTGTCATTGGATGAACATTTAGGTCATTTTCGTCCTCCCTAGGCTTATTCTTGTCCAATTAGGGTTTTTAACCAATCTTGTGCATCCAATAGGTGTATTTGTGTCATTGGATGAACATTTAGGTCATTTTCGTCCACCCTTGGCTTATTCTTGTCCAATTAGGGTTTTTAACCAATCTTGTGCATCCAATAGGTGTGTTTGTGTCATTGGATGAACATTTAGGTCATTTTCGTCCTCCCTAGGCTTATTCTTGTCCAATTAGGGTTTCTAACCAATCTTGTGCATCCAATAGGTGTACTTGTGTCATTGGATGAACATTTAGGTCATTTTCGTCCTCCCTAGGCTTATTCTTGTCTAATTAGGGTTTTTAAGCAATCTTGTGCATCCAATAAGTTCATTTGTGTCATTGGATGAACATTTAGGTCATTTATGTCCTCCCTAGGCTTATTCTTGTCCATTTATGGTTTTTAACCAATCTTGTGCATCCAATAGGTGTGTTTGTGTCATTGGATGAACATTTAGGTCATTTTCGTCCTACCTAGGCTTATTCTTGTCCAATTAGGGTTTCTAACCCATCTTGTGCATCCAATAGGTGTATTTGTGTCATTGGATGAACATTCAGGTCATTTTTGTCCTCCCAAGGCTTATTCTTGTCCAATTAGGGTTTTTAAGCAATCTTGTGCATCCAATAAGTTCATTTGTGTCATTGGATGAACATTTAGGTCATTTTCGTCCTCCCTAGGCTTATTCTTGTCCAATTAGGGTTTTTAACCAATCTTGTGCATCCAATAGGTGTGTTTGTGTCATTGGATGAACATTTAGGTCATTTTCGTCCTCCCTACGCTTATTCTTGTCCAATTAGGATTTTTAACCAATCTTGTGCATCCAATAAGTTCATTTGTGTCATTGGATGAACATTTAGGTCATTTTCGTCCTCCCTAGAATTATTCTTGTCCATTTAGGGTTTCTAACCAATCTTGTGCATCCAATAAGTTCATTTGTGTCATTGGATGAACATTTAGGTCATTTTCGTCCTCCCTAGGCTTATTCTTGTCTAATTAGGGTTTTTAAGCAATCTTGTGCATCCAATAAGTTCATTTGTGTCATTGGATGAACATTTAGGTCATTTATGTCCTCCCTAGGCTTATTCTTGTCCAATTATCGTTTTTAACCAATCTTGTGCATCTAATAGGTGTGTTTGTGTCATTGGATGAACATTTAGGTCATTTTCGTCCTCCCTAGGCTTATTCTTGTCCAATTAGGGTTTTTAACCAATCTTGTGCATCCAATAGGTGTGTTTGTGTCATTGGATGAACATTTAGGTCATTTTCGTCCTCCCTAGGTTTATTCTTGTCCAATTAGGGTTTTTAACCAATCTTGTGCTTCCAATAAGTTCATTTGTGTCATTGGATAAACATTTAGGTCATTTTCGTCCACCCTAGGCTTATTCTTGTCCAATTAGGGTTTTTAACCAATCTTGTGCCTCCAATAAGTTCATTTCTGTCAATGGATTAACATTTAGGTCATTTTCGTCCTCCCAAGACTTATTCTTGTCCAATTAGGGTTTTTAACCAATCTTGTGCATCCAATAAGTTCATTTGTGTCATTGGATGAACATTTAGGTCATTTACGTCCTCCCTCGAATTATTCTTGTCCAATTAGGGTTTCTAACCAATGTTGTGCATCCAATAAGTTCATTTGAATCATTGGATGAACATTTAGGTCATTTTCGTCCACCCTAGGCTTATTCTTGTCTAATTAGGGTTTTTAAGCAATCTTGTGCATCCAATAAGTTCATTTGTGTCATTGGATGAACATTTAGGTCATTTATGTCCTCCCTAGGCTTATTCTTGTCCAATTATGGTTTTTAACCAATCTTGTGCATCCAATAGGTGTGTTTGTGTCATTGGATGAACATTTAGGTCATTTTCTTCCTCCCTAGGCTTATTCTTGTCCAATTAGGGTTTCTAACCAATCTTGTGCATCCAATAGGTGTATTTGTGTCATTGGATGAACATTTAGGTCATTTTCGTCCTCCCTAGGCTTATTCTTGTCCAATTAAGGTTTTTAAGCACTCTTGTGCATCCAATAAGTTCATTTGTGTCATTGGATGAACATTTAGGTCATTTTCGTCCTCCCTAGGCTTATTATTGTCCAATTAGGGTTTTTAACCAATCTTGTGCATCCAATAGGTGTGTTTGTGTCATTGGATGAACATTTAGGTCATTTTCGTCCTCCCTAGGTTTATTCTTGTCCAATTAGGGTTTTTAACCAATCTTGTGCATCCATTAAGTTCATTTGTGTCATTGGATAAACATTTAGGTCATTTTCAACCACCCTAGGCTTATTCTTGTCCAATTAGGGTTTTTAACCAATCTTGTGCCTCCAATAAGTTCATTTCTGGCAATGGATTAACATTTAGGTCATTTTCGTCCTCCCAAGGCTTATTCTTGTCCAATTAGGGTTTTTAACCAATCTTGTGCATCCAATAAGTTCATTTGTGTCATTGGATGAACATTTAGGTCATTTACGTCCTCCCTAGGCTTAATCTTGTCCAATTAGGGAGTTTAAGCAATCTTGTGAATCCAATAAGTTCATTTGTTTCATTGGATGAACATTTAGGTCATTTTCGTCCTCCCTAGGCTTATTCTTGTTCAATTAGGGTTTCTAACCAATCTTGTGCATCCAATAGGTGTGTTTGTGTCATTGGATGAACATTTAGGTCATTTTCGTCCTCCCTAGTCTTATTCTTGTCCAATTAGGGTTTTAAGCAATCTTGTGCATCCAATAAGTTCATTTGTGTCATTGGATTAACATTTAGGTTATTTTCGTCCTCACTAGGCTTAGTTTTGTGCAATTAGGGTTTTTAACCAATCTTGTGCATCCAATAGGTGTGTTTGTGTCATTAGATGAACATTTAGATCATTTTCATCCTCCCTAGGCTTATTGTTGACCAATTAGGGTTTTTAACCAATCTTGTGCATCCAATAGGTGTGTTTGTGTCATTGGATGAACATTTAGGTCATTTTCGTCCTCCCTAGGCTTATTCTTGTCCAATTAGGGTTTTTAAGCAATCTTGTGCATCCAATAAGTTCATTTGTGTCATTGGATGAACATTTAGGTCATTTTCGTCCTCCCTAGGCTTATTCTTGTCCAATTAGGGTTTTTAACCAATCTTGTGCATCCAATAGGTGTGTTTGTGTCATTGGATGAACATTTTGGTCAGTTTTGTCCTCCCTAGGCTTATTCTTGTCCAATTAGGGTTTTTAACCAATCTTGTGTATCCAATAAGTTCATTTGTGTCATTGGATGAACATTTAGGTCATTTACGTCATCCCTAGAATTATTCTTGTCCAATTAGGGTTTCTAACCAATCTTGTGCATCCAATAAGTTCATTTGAATCATTGGATGAACATTTAGGTCATTTTCGTCCTCCCTAGGCTTATTCTTGTCTAATTAGGGTTTTTAAGCAATCTTGTGCATCCAATAAGTTCATTTGTGTCATTGGATGAACATTTAGGTCATTTATGTCCTCCCTAGGCTTATTCTTGTCCAATTATGGTTTTTAACCAATCTTGTGCATCCAATAGGTGTGTTTGTGTCATTGGATGAACATTTAGGTCATTTTCTTCCTCCCTAGGCTTATTCTTGTACAATTAGGGTTTCTAACCAATCTTGTGCATCCAATAGGTGTATTTGTGTCATTGGATGAACATTTAGGTCATTTTCGTCCTCCCTAGGCTTATTCTTGTCCAATTAGGGTTTTTAAGCAATCTTGTGCATCCAATAAGTTTATTTGTATCATTGGATGAACATTTAGGTTATTTTAGTCCTCACTAGGCTTAGTTTTGTGCAATTAGGGTTTTTAACCAATCTTGTGCATCCAATAGGTGTGTTTGTGTCATTAGATGAACATTTAGGTCATTTTCAACCTCCCTAGGCTTATTGTTGTCCAATTAGGGTTTTTGACCAATCTTGTGCATCCAATAGGTGTGTTTGTGTCATTGGATGAACATTTAGGTCATTTTCGTCCTCCCTAGTCTTATTCTTGTCCAATTAAGGTTTTAAGCAATCTTGTGCATCCAATAAGTTCATTTGTGTCATTGGATTAAGATTTAGGTCATTTTCGTCCTCCCTAGGCTTATTCTTGTTCAATTAGGGTTTCTAACCAATCTTGTGCATCCAATAGGTGTGTTTGTGTCATTGGATGAACATTTAGGTCATTTTCGTCTTCCCTAGTCTTATTCTTGTCCAATTAGGGTTTTAAGCAATCTTGTGCATCCAATAAGTTCATTTGTGTCATTGGATAAACATTTAGGTCATTTTCGTCCTCCCTAGGCTTATTCTTGTCTAATTAGGGTTTTTAAGCAATCTTGTGCATCCAATAAGTTCATTTGTGTCATTGGATGAAAATTTAGATCATTTTCGTCCTCCCTAGGCTTATTCTTGTCCAATTAGGGTTCCTAACCAATCTTGTGCATCCAATAGGTGGGTTTGTGTCATTGGATGAACATTTAGGTCATTTTCGTCCTCCCTAGTCTTATTCTTGTCCAAGTAGGGTTTTAAGCAATCTTGTGCATCCAATAAGTTCATTTGTTTCATTGGATAAACATTTAGGTCATTTTCGTCCACCCTAGGCTTATTCTTGTCCAATTAGGGTTTTTAACCAATCTTGTGCATCCAATAGGTTCATTTATGTCATTGGATGAACATTTAGGTCATTTTCGTCCTCCCAAGGCTTATTCTTGTCCAATTAGGGTTTTTAACCAATCTTGTGCATCCAATAGGTGTGTTTGTGTCATTGGATGAACATTTAGGTCATTTTCGTCCTCCCTAGGCTTATTCTTGTCCGATTAGGGTTTTTAACCAATCTTGTGCATCCAATAGGTGTATTTGTGTCATTGGATGAACATTTAGGTCATTTTCGTCCTCCCTAGGCTTATTCTTGTCCAATTAGGGTTTTTAAGCAATCTTGTGCATCCAATAAGTTCATTTGTGTCATTGGATGAACATTTAGGTCATTTTCGTCCTCCCTAGGCTTATTCTTGTCCAATTAGGGTTTTTAACCAATCTTGTGCATCCAATAAGTTCATTTGTGTCATTGGATGAACATTTAGGTCATTTTCGTCCTCCCTAGGCTTATTATTGCCCAATTAGGGTTTTTAACCAATCTTGTGCATCCAATAAGTTCATTTGTGTCATTGGATGAACATTTAGGTCATTTTCGTCCTCCCTAGGCTTATTCTTGTCCAATTAGGGTTTTTAACCAATCTTGTGCATCCATTAGGTGTATTTGTGTCATTGGATGAACATTTAGTTCATTTTTGTCCTCCCTAGGCTTATTCTTGTCCAATTAGGGTTTTTAAGCAATCTTGTGCATCCAATAAGTTCATTTGTGTCATTGGATGAACATTTAGGTCATTTTCGTCCTCCCTAGGCTTATTCTTGTCCAATTAGGGTTTTTAACCAATCTTGTGCATCCAATAAGTTCATTTGTGTCATTGGATGAACATTTAGGTCATATTCGTCCTCCCTAGGCTTATTCTTGTCCAATTAGGGTTTTTAACCAATCTTGTGCATCCAATAGGTGTGTTTGTGTCATTGGATGAACATTTAGGTCATTTTCGTCCTCCCTAGGCTTATTCTTGTCCAATTAGGGTTTTTAACCAATCCTGTGCATCCAATAAGTTCATTTGTGTCATTGGATAAACATTTAGGTCATTTTCGTCCACCCTAGGCTTATTCTTGTCCAATTAGGGTTTTTAACCAATCTTGTGCCTCCAATAAGTTCATTTGTGTCATTGGATGAACATTTAGGTCATTTTCGTCCTCCCAAGGCTTATTCTTGTCCAATTAGGATTTTTAACCAATCTTGTGCATCCAATAAGTTAATTTGTGTCATTGGATGAACATTTAGGTCATTTTCGTCCTCCCTAGGCTTATTCTTGTCCAATTAGGGTTTTTAAGCAATCTTGTGAATCCAATAAGTTCATTTGTTTCATTGGATGAACATTTAGGTCATCTTCGTCATCCCTAGGCTTATTCTTGTTCAATTAGGGTTTCTAACCAATCTTGTGCATCCAATAGGTGTGTTTGTGTCATTGGATGAATATTTAGGTCATTTTCTTCCTCCCTAGTCTTATTCTTGTCCAATTAGGGTTTTAAGCAATCTTGTGCATCCAATAAGTTCATTTGTGTCATTGGATAAACATTTAGGTTATTTTCGTCCTCATTAGGCTTAGTTTTGTGCAATTAGGGTTTTTAACCAATCTTGTGCATGCAATAGGTGTGTTTGTGTCATTAGATGAACATTTAGGTCATTTTCATCCTCCCTAGTCTTATTGTTGTCCAATTAGGGTTTTTAACCAATCTTGTGCATCCAATAGGTGTGTTTGTGTCATTGGATGAACATTTAGTTCATTTTCCTCCTCCCTAGTCTTATTCTTGTCCAATTAGGGTTTTAAGCAATCTTGTGCATCCAATAAGTTCATTTGTGTCATTGGATTAAGATTTAAGTCATTTTCTTCCTCCCTAGGCATATTCTTATTCAATTAGGGTTTCTAACCAATCTTGTGCATCCAATAGGTGTGTTTGTGTCATTGGATGAACATTTAGGTCATTTTCGTCCTCCCTAGGCTTATTCTTGTCCAATTAGGGTTTTTAACCAATCTTGTGCTTCCAATAAGTTCATTTGTGTCATTGGATAAACATTTAGGTCATTTTCGTCCACCCTAGGCTTATTCTTGTCCAATTAGGGTTTTTAACCAATCTTGTGCCTCCAATAAGTTCATTTCTGTCAATGGATTAACATTTAGGTCATTTTCGTCCTCCCAAGGCTTATTCTTGTCCAATTAGGGTTTTTAACCAATCTTGTGCATCCAATAAGTTCATTTGTGTCATTGGATGAACATTTAGGTCATTTACGTCCTCCCTAGGCTTATTCTTGTCCAATTAGGGTTTTTAAGCAATCTTGTGAATCCAATAAGTTCATTTGTTTCATTGGATGAACATTTAGGTAATTTTCGTCCTCCCTAGGCTTATTCTTGTTCAATTAGGGCTTCTAACCAATCTTGTGCATCCAATAGGTGTGTTTGTGTCATTGGATGAACATTTAGGTCATTTTCGTCCTCCCTTGTCTTATTCTTGTCCAATTAGGGTTTTAAGCAATCTTGTGCATCCAATAAGTTCATTTGTGTCATTGGATGAACATTTAGGTTATTTTAGTCCTCACTAGGCTTAGTTTTGTGCAATTAGGGTTTTTAACCAATCTTGTGCATCCAATAGGTGTGTTTGTGTCATTAAATGAACATTTAGGTCATTTTCATCCTCCCTAGGCTTATTGTTGTCCAATTAGGGTTTTTAACCAATCTTGTACATCCAATAGGTGTGTTTGTGTAATTGGATGAACATTTAGGTCATTTTCGTCCTCCCTAGTCTTATTCTTGTCCAATTAGGGTTTTAAGCAATCTTGTGCATCCAATAAGTTCATTTGTGTCATTGGATTAAAATTTAAGTCATTTTCGTCCTCCATAGGCTTATTCTTGTTCAATTAGGGTTTCTAACCAATCTCGTGCATCCAATAGGTGTGTTTGTGTCAGTGGATGAACATTTAGGTCATTTTCGTCCTCCCTATGCTTATTCTTGTCTAATTAGGGTTTTTAAGCAATCTTGTGCATCCAATAAGTTCATTTGTTTCATTGGATGAACATTTAGGTCATTTATGTCCTCCGTAGGCTTATTCTTGTCCAATTATGGTTTTTAACCAATCTTGTGGATCCAATAGGTGTGTTTGTGTCATTGGATGAACATTTAGGTCATTTTCGTCCTCCTTAGGCTTATTCTTGTCCAATTAGGGTTTCTAACCAATCTTGTGATTCCAATAGGTGTATTGGTGTCATTGGATGAACATTTAGGTCATTTTCTTCCTCCCTAGGCTTATTCTTGTCCAATTAGGGTTTTTAAGCAATCTTGTGCATCCAATAAGTTCATTTGTGTCATTGGATGAACATTTAGGTCATTTTCGTCCTCCCTAGGCTTATTCTTGTCCAATTAGGGTTTTTAACCAATCTTGTGCATCCAATAGGTGTGTTTGTGTCATTGGATGAACATTTAGGT
>JBBPBR010000585.1:72702-88079 GCA_037974775.1 Cicer pinnatifidum | reverse complement strand
TATTCTTGTCCAATTAGGGTTTTAAGCCAATCTTGTGCATCCAATAGGTGTGTTTGTGTCATTTGATGAACATTTAGGTCATTTTCGTCCTCTTAAGGCTTATTCTTATCCAATTAGGCTTTTAAGCAATCTTGTGCATCCAATAAGTTCATTTGTGTCATTGGATTAAGATTTAAGTCATTTTCGTCCTCCCTAGGCTTATTCTTGCCCAGTTAGGGTTTTTAACCAATCTTGTGCATCCAATAGGTGTGTTTGTGTCATTGGATGAACATTTAGGTCATTTTTGTCCTCCCTAGGGTTATTCTTGTCTAATTCGGGTTTTTTAAGCAATCTTGTGCATCCAATAAGTTCATTTGTTTCATTGGATGAACATTTAGATCATTTTCGTCCTCCCTAGGCTTATTCTTGTCCAAATAGGGTTCCTAACCAATCTTGTGCATCCAATAGGTGGGTTTGTGTCATTGGATGAACATTTAGGTCATTTTCGTCCTCCCTAGTCTTATTCTTGTCCAAGTAGGGTTTTAAGCAAATCTTGTGCATCCAATAAGTTCATTTGTTTCATTGGATGAACATTTAGGTAATTTTCGTCCTCCCTAGGCTTATTTTTGTGCAATTAGGGTTTTTAACCAATCTTGTGCATCCAATAGGTGTGTTTGTGTCATTAGATGAACATTTAGGTCATTTTCATCCTCCCTAGGCTTATTGTTGTCCAATTAGGGTGTTTAACCAATCTTGTGCATCCAATAAGTTCATTTGTGTCATTGGATAAACATTTAGGTCATTTTCGTCCTCCCTAGGCTTATTCTTGTCCAATTAGGGTTTTTAACCAATCTTGTGCATCCAATAGGTTCATTTGTGTCATTGGATGAACATTTAGGTCATTTTCGTCCTCCGAAGCCTTATTCTTGTCCAATTAGGGTTTTTAACCAATCTTGTGCATCCAATAAGTTCATTTGTGTCATTGGATGAACATTTAGGTCATTTTCGTGCTCCCTAGGCTTATTCTTGTCCAATTAGGGTTTTTAACCAATCTTGTGCATCCAATAGGTGTGTTTGTGTCATTAGATGAACATTTAGGTCATTTTCATCCTCCCTAGGCTTATTGTTGTCCAATTAGGGTGTTTAACCAATCTTGTGCATCCAATAAGTTCATTTGTGTCATTGGATAAACATTTAGGTCATTTTCGTCCACCCTAGGCTTATTCTTGTCCAATTAGGGTTTTTAACCAATCTTGTGCATCCAATAAGTTCATTTGTGTCGTTGGATGAACATTTAGGTCATTTTCGTCCTCCCTAGGCTTATTCTTGTCCAATTAGGGTTTCTAACCAATCTTGTGCATCCAATAGGTGTATTTGTGTCATTGGATGAACATTTAGGTCATTTTCGTCCTCCCTAGGCTTATTCTTGTCTTATTAGGGTTTTTAAGCAATCTTGTGCATCCAATAAGTTCATTTGTGTCATTGGATGAACATTTAGGTCATTTTCGTCCTCCCTAGGCTTATTCTTGTCCAATTAGGGTTTTTAACCAATCTTGTGCATCCAATAGGTGTGTTTGTGTCATTGGATGAACATTTAGGTCATTTTCGTCCTCCCTAGGCTTATTCTTGTCCAATTAGGATTTTTAATCAATCTTGTGCATCCAATAAGTTCATTTGTGTCATTGGATGAACATTTAGGTCATTTTCGTCCTCCCTAGAATTATTCTTGTCCAATTAGGGTTTCTAACCAATCTTGTGCATCCAATAAGTTCATTTGTGTCATTGGATGAACATTTAGGTCATTTTCGTCCTCCCTAGGCTTATTCTTGTCTAATTAGGGTTTTTAAGCAATCTTGTGCATCCAATAAGTTCATTTGTGTCATTGGATGAAAATTTAGGTCATTTATGTCCTCCCTAGGCTTATTCTTGTCCAATTATGGTTTTTAACCAATCTTGTGCATCCAATAGGTGTGTTTGTGTCATTGGATGAACATTTAGGTCATTTTCGTCCTCCCTAGGCTTATTCTTGTCCAATTAAGATTTTTAACCAATCTTGTGTATCCAATAAGTTCATTTGTGTCATTGGATGAACGTTTAGGTCATTTACGTCCTCCCTAGAATTATTCTTGTCCAATTAGGGTTTCTAACCAATCTTGTGCATCCAATAAGTTCATTTGTGTCATTGGATGAACATTTAGGTCATTTTCGTCCTCCCTAGGCTTATTCTTGTCTAATTAGGGTTTTTAAGCAATCTTGTGCATCCAATAAGTTCATTTGTGTCATTGGATGAACATTTAGGTCATTTATGTCCTCCCTAGGCTTATTCTTGTCCAATTATGGTTTTTAACCAATCTTGTGCATCCAATAGGTGTGTTTGTGTCATTGGATGAACATTTAGGTCATTTTCTTCCTCCCAAGGCTTATTCTTGTCCAATTAGGGTTTCTAACCAATCTTGTGCATCCAATAGGTGTATTTGTGTCATTGGATGAACATTTAGGTCATTTTCGTCCTCCCTAGGCTTATTCTTGTCCAATTAGGGTTTTTAAGCAATCTTGTGCATCCAATAAGTTCATTTGTGTCATTGGATGAACATTTAGGTCATTTTCGTCCTCCCTAGGCTTATTCTTGTCCAATTAGGGTTTTTAACCAATCTTGTGCATCCAATAAGTTCATTTTTCTCATTGGATGAACATTTAGGTTATTTTCGTCCTCCCTAGGCATATTCTTGTCCAATTAGGGTTTTTAACCAATCTTGTGCATCCAATAGGTGTATTTGTGTCATTAGATGAACATTTAGGTCATTTTCGTCCTCCCTAGGCTTATTCTTGTCCAATTAGGGTTTTTAAGCAATCTTGTGCATCCAATAAGTTCATTTGTGTCATTGGATGAACATTTAGGTCATTTTCGTCCTCCCTAGGCTTATTCTTGTCCAATTAGGGTTTTTAACCAATGTTGTGCATCCGATAAGTACATTTGTGTTATTGGATGAACATTTAGGTCATTTTCGTCCTCCCTAGGCTTATTCTTGTCCAATTAGGGTTTTTAAGCAATCTTGTGCATCCAATAAGTTCATTTGTGTCATTGGATGAACATTTAGGTCATTTTCGTCCTCCTTAGGCTTATTCTTGTTCAATTAGGGTTTCTAGCCAATCTTGTGCATCCAATAGGTGTGTTTGTGTCGTTGGATGAACATTTAGGTCATTTTCATCCTCCCTAGGCTTATTGTTGTCCAATTAGGGTTTTTAACCAATCTTGTGCATCCAATAGGTGTGTTTGTGTCATTGGATGAACATTTAGGTCATTTTCGTCCTCCCTAGTCTTATTCTTGTCCAATTAGGGTTTCTAACCAATCTTGTGCATCCAATAAGTTCATTTGTGTCATTGGATGAACATTTAGGTCATTTTCGTCCTCCATAGGCTTATTCTGGTCCAATTAGGGTTTTTAAGCAATCTTGTGCATCCAATAAGTTCATTTGTGTCATTGGATGAACATTTAGGTCATTTTCGTCCTCCTTAGGCTTATTCTTGTTCAATTAGGGTTTCTAGCCAATCTTGTGCATCCAATAGGTGTGTTTGTGTCATCGGATGAACATTTAGGTCATTTTCGTCCTCCCTAGTCTTATTCTTGTCCAATTAGGGTTTTAAGCAATCTTGTGCATCCAATAGGTGTGTTTGTGTCATTGGATGAACATTTAGGTCATTTTCGTCCTCCCTAGTCTTATTCTTATCCAATTAGAGTTTTAAGCAATCTTGTGCATCGAATAAGTTCATTTGTGTCATTGGATTAAGATTTAAGTCATTTTCGTCCTCCCAAGGCTTATTCTTGTCCAATTAGGGTTTTTAACCAATCTTGTGCATCCAATAGGTGTGTTTGTGTCATTGGATGAACATTTAGGTCATTTTCGTCCTCCCTAGTCTTATTCTTGTCCAATTAGGGTTTTAAGCAATCTTGTGAATCCAATAAGTTCATTTGTGTCATTGGATGAACATTTAGGTTATTTTCGTCCTCACTAGGCTTAGTTTTGTGCAATTACGGTTTTTAACCAATCTTGTGCATCCAATAGGTGTGTTTGTGTCATTAGATGAACATTTAGGTCATTTTCCTACTCCCTAGGCTTGTTGTTGTCCAATTAGGGTTTTTAACCAATCTTGTGCATCCAATAGGTGTGTTTGTGTCATTGGATGAACATTTAGGTCATTTTCGTCCTCCCTAGTCTTATTCTTGTCCAATTAGGGTTTTAAGCAATCTTGTGCATCCAATAAGTTCATTTGTATCATTGGATGAACATTTAGGTTATTTTAGTCCTCACTAGGCTTAGTTTTGTGCAATTAGGGTTTTTAACCAATCTTGTGCATCCAATAGGTGTGTTTGTGTCATTAGATGAACATTTAGGTCATTTTCATCCTCCCTAGGCTTATTGTTGTCCAATTAGGGTTTTTAACCAATCTTGTGCATCCAATAGGTGTGTTTGTGTCATTGGATGAACATTTAGGTCATTTTCGTCCTCCCTAGTCTTATTCTTGTCCAATTAAGGTTTTAAGCAATCTTGAGCATCCCATAAGTTCATTTGTGTCATTGGATTAAGATTTAGGTCATTTTCGTCCTCCCTAGGCTTATTCTTGTTCAATTAGGGTTTCTAACCAATCTTGTGCATCCAATAGGTGTGTTTGTGTCATTGGATGAACATTTAGGTCATTTTCGTCTTCCCTAGTCTTATTCTTGTCCAATTAGGGTTTTAAGCAATCTTGTGCATCCAATAAGTTCATTTGTGTCATTGGATGAACATTTAGGTCATTTTCGTCCTCCCTAGGCTTATTCTTGTCTAATTCGGGTTTTTAAGCAATCTTGTGCATCCAATAAGTTCATTTGTTTCATTGGATGAACATTTAGATCATTTTCGTCCTCCCTAGGCTTATTCTTGTCCAAATAGGGTTCCTAACCAATCTTGTGCATCCAATAGGTGGGTTTGTGTCATTGGATGAACATTTAGGTCATTTTCGTCCTCCCTAGTCTTATTCTTGTCCAAGTAGGGTTTTAAGCAAATCTTGTGCATCCAATAAGTTCATTTGTTACATTGGATGAACATTTAGGTAATTTTCGTCCTCCCTAGGCTTATTTTTGTGCAATTAGGGTTTTTAACCAATCTTGTGCATCCAATAGGTGTGTTTGTGTCATTAGATGAACATTTAGGTCATTTTCATCCTCCCTAGGCTTATTGTTGTCCAATTAGGGTGTTTAACCAATCTTGTGCATCCAATAAGTTCATTTGTGTCATTGGATAAACATTTAGGTCATTTTCGTCCACCCTAGGATTATTCTTGTCCAATTAGGGTTTTTAACCAATCTTGTGCATCCAATAGGTTCATTTGTGTCATTGGATGAACATTTAGGTCATTTTCGTCCTCCGAAGCCTTATTCTTGTCCAATTAGGGTTTTTAACCAATCTTGTGCATCCAATAAGTTCATTTGTGTCATTGGATGAACATTTAGGTCATTTTCGTGCTCCCTAGGCTTATTCTTGTCCAATTAGGGTTTTTAACCAATCTTGTGCATCCAATAGGTTTGTTTGTGTCATTGGATGAACATTTAGGTCATTTTCGTCCTCCCTAGTCTTATTCTTGTCCAATTAGGGTTTTAAGCCAATCTTGTGCATCCAATAGGTGTGTTTGTGTCATTTGATGAACATTTAGGTCATTTTCGTCCTCTTAAGGCTTATTCTTGTCCAATTAGGGTTTTTAACCAATCTTGTGCATCCAATAAGTTCATTTGTGTCATTGGATGAACATTTAGGTCATTTTCGTCCTCCCTAGGCTTATTCTTGTCCAATTAGGGTTTTTAACCAATCTTGTGCATCCAATAGGTGTGTTTGTGTCATTAGATGAACATTCAGGACATTTTCATCCTCCCTAGGCTTATTGTTGTCCAATTAGGGTTTTTAACAATTCTTGTGCATCCAATAGGTGTGTTTGTGTCATTGGATGAACATTTAGGTCATTTTCGTCCTCCCTAGTCTTATTCTTGTCCAATTAGGGTTTTAAGCCAATCTTGTGCATCCAATAGGTGTGTTTGTGTCATTGGATGAACATTTAGGTCATTTTCGTCCTCTTAAGGCTTATTCTTATCCAATTAGGGTTTTAAGCAATCTTGTGCATCCAATAAGTCCATTTGTGTCATTGGATTAAGATTTAAGTCATTTTCGTCCTCCATAGGCTTATTCTTGCCCAGTTAGGGTTTTTAACCAATCTTGTGCATCCAATAGGTGTGTTTGTGTCATTGGATGAACGTTTAGGTCATTTTCGTCCTCCCTAGGCTTATTCTTGTCCAATTAGGGTTTCTAACCAATCTTGTGCATCCAATAGGTGTATTTGTGTCATTGGATCAACATTTAGGTTATTTTCGTCCTCCCTAGGCTTATTCTTGTCTAATTAGGGTTTTTAAGCAATCTTGTGCATCCAATAAGTTCATTTGTGTCATTGGATGAACATTTAGGTCATTTTCGTCCTCCCTAGGCTTATTCTTGTCCAATTTGGGTTTTTAACCAATCTTGTGCATCCAATAGGTGTGTTTGTGTCATTGGATGAACATTTAGGTCATTTTCGTCCTCCCTAGGCTTATTCTTGTCCAATTAGGGTTTTTCACCAATCTTGTGCATCCAATAAGTTCATTTGTGTCATTGGGTGAACATTTAGGTCATTTTCGTCCTCCCTAGGCTTATTCTTGTCCAATTAGGGTTTTTAACCAATCTTGTGCATCCAATAGGTGTGTTTGTGTCATTGGATGAACATTTAGGTCATTTTCGTCCTCCCTAGGCTTATTCTTGTCCAATTAGGGTTTTTAACCAATCTTGTGCATCCAATAAGTTCATTTGTGTCATTGGATAAACATTTAGGTCATTTTCGTCCACCCTAGGCTTATTCTTGTCCAATTAGGGTTTTTAAGCAATCTTGTGAATCCAATAAGTTCATTTGTTTCATTTGATGAACATTTAGGTCATTTTCGTCCTCCATACGCTTATTCTTGATCAATTAGGGTTTCTAACCAATCTTGTGCATCCAATAGGTATGTTTGTGTCATTGGATGAACATTTAGGTCATTTTCGTCCTCCCTAGTCTTATTCTTGTCCAACTAGGGATTTAAGCAATCTTGTGCATCCAATAAGTTCATTTGTGTCATTGGATGAACATTTAGGTTATTTTCGTCCTCACTAGGCTTAGTTTTGTGCAATTAGGGTTTTTAACCAATCTTGTGCATCCAATAGGTACGTTTGTGTCATTAGATGAACATTTAGGTCATTTTCATCCTCCCTAGGCTTATTGTTGTCCAATTAGGGTTTTTAACCAATCTTGTGCATCCAATAGGTGTGTTTGTGTCATTGGATGAACATTTAGGTCATTTTCGTCCTCCCTAGTCTTATTCTTGTCCAATTAAGGTTTTAAGCAATCTTGTGCATCCAATAAGTTCATTTGTGTCATTGGATTAAGATTTAAGTCATTTTCGTCCTCCCTAGGCTTATTCTTGTTCAATTAGGGTTTGTAACCAATATTGTGCATCCAATAGGTGTGTTTGTGTCATTGGATGAACATTTAGGTCATTTTCGTCTTCCCTAGTCTTATTCTTGTCCAATTAGGGTTTTAAGCAATCTTGTGCATCCAATAAGTTCATTGGTGTCATTGGATGAACATTTAGGTCATTCTCGTCCTCCCTAGGCTTATTCTTGTCTAATTAGGGTTATTAAGCAATCTTGTGCATCCAATAAGTTCATTTGTGTCATTGGATGAACATTTAGATCATTTTCGTCCTCCCTAGGCTTATTCTTGTCCAATTAGGGTTTCTAACCAATCTTGTGCATCCAATAGGTGGGTTTGTGTCATTGGATGAACATTTAGGTCATTTTCGTCCTCCCTAGGCTTATTCTTGTCTAATTAGGGTTTTTAAGCAATCTTGTGCATCCAATAAGTTCATTTGTGTCATTGGATGAACATTTAGGTCATTTTCGTCCTCCCTAGGCTTATTCTTGTCCAATTTGGGTTTTTAACCAATCTTGTGCATCCAATAGGTGTGTTTTTGTCATTGGATGAACATTTAGGTCATTTTCGTCCTACCTAGGCTTATTCTTGTCCAATTAGGGTTTGTAACCAATCTTGTGCATCCAATAGGTGTATTTATGTCATTGGATGAACATTTAGGTCATTTTCGTCCTCCCTAGGCTTATTCTTGTCCAATTAGGGTTTCTAACCAATCTTGTGCATCCAATAGGTGTATTTGTGTCATTGGATGAACATTTAGGTCATTTTCGTCCTCCCTAGGCTTATTCTTGTCTAATTAGGGTTTTTAACCAATCTTGTTCATCCAATAGGTGTGTTTGTGTCATTGGATGAACATTTAGGTCATTTTCGTCCTCCCTAGGCTTATTCTTGTCCAATTAGGGTTTCTAACCAATCTTGTGCATCCAATAGGTGTATTTGTGTCATTGGATGAACATTTAGGTCATTTTCGTCCTCCCTAGGCTTATTCTTGTCCAATTAGGGTTTTTAAGCAATCTTGTGCATCCAATAAGTTCATTTGTGTCATTGGATTAACATTTCGGTCATTTTCGTCCTCCCTAGGCTTATTCTTGTCCAATTAGGGTTTTTAACCAATCTTGTGCATCCAATAGGTGTGTTTGTGTCATTGGATGAACATTTAGGTCATTTTCGTCCTCCCTAGGCTTATTCTTGTCCAATTAAGATTTTTAACCAATCTTGTGTATCCAATAAGTTCATTTGTGTCATTAGATGAACATTTAGGTCATTTACGTCCGCCCTAGAATTATTCTTGTCCAAGTAGGGTTTCTAACCAATCTTGTGCATCCAATAAGTTCATTTGTGTCATTGGATGAACATTTAGGTCATTTTCGTCCTCCCTAGGCTTATTCTTGTCTAATTAGGGTTTTTAAGCAATCTTGTGCATCCAATAAGTTCATTTGTGTCATTGGATGAAAATTTAGGTCATTTATGTCCTCCCTAGGCTTATTCTTGTCCAATTATGGTTTTTAACCAATCTTGTGCATCCAATAGGTGTGTTTGTGTCATTGGATGAACATTTAGGTCATTTTCGTCCTCCCTAGGCTTATTCTTGTCCAATTAGGGATTCTAACCAATCCTGTGATTCCAATAGGTGTGTTTGTGTCATTGGATGAACATTTAGGTCATTTTCGTCCTCCCTAGGCTTATTCTTGTCCAATTAGGGTTTTTAAGCAATCTTGTGCATCCAATAAGTTCATTTGTGTCATTGGATGAACATTTAGGTCATTTTCGTCCTCCCTAGGCTTATTCTTGTCCAATTAGGGTTTTTAACCAATCTTGTGCATCCAATAGGTGTGTTTGTGTCTTTGGATGAACATTTAGGTCATTTTTGTCCTCCCTAGGCTTATTCTTGTCCAATTAGGGTTTTTAACCAATCTTGTGCATCCAATAAGTTCATTTGTGTCATTGGATAAACATTTAGGTCATTTTCGTCCACCCTAGGCTTATTCTTGTCCAATTAGGGTTTTTAACCAATCTTGTGCCTCCAATAAGTTCATTTGTGTCATTGGATTAAGATTTAGGTCATTTTCGTCCTCCCTAGGCTTATTCTTGTTCAATTAGGGTTTCTAACCAATCTTGTGCATCCAATAGGTGTGTTTGTGTCATTGGATGATCATTTAGGTCATTTTCGTCTTCCCTAGTCTTATTCTTGTCCAATTAGGGTTTTAAGCAATCTTGTGCATCCAATAAGTTCATTTGTGTCATTGGATAAACATATAGGTCATTTTCGTCCTCCCTAGGCTTATTCTTGTCTAATTAGGGTTTTTAAGCAATCTTGTGCATCCAATAAGTTCATTTGTGTCATTGGATGAAAATTTAGATCATTTTCGTCCTCCCTAGGCTTATTCTTGTCCAATTAGGGTTCCTAACCAATCTTGTGCATCCAATAGGTGGTTTGTGTCATTGGATGAACATTTAGGTCATTTTCGTCCTCCCTAGTCTTATTCTTGTCCAAGTAGGGTTTTAAGCAATCTTGTGCATCCAATAAGTTCATTTGTGTCATTGGATAAACATTTAGGTCATTTTCGTCCACCCTAGGCTTATTCTTGTCCAATTAGGGCTTTTAACCAATCTTGTGCATCCAATAGGTTCATTTGTGTCATTGGATGAACATTTAGGTCATTTTCGTCCTCCGAAGCCTTATTCTTGTCCAATTAGGGTTTTTAACCAATCTTGTGCATCCAATAAGTTCATTTGTGTCATTGGATGAACCTTTAGGTCATTTTCGTGCTCCCTAGGCTTATTCTTGTCCAATTAGGGTTTTTAACCAATCTTGTGCATCCAATAGGTTCATTTGTGTCATTGGATGAACATTTAGGTCATTTTCGTCCTCCGAAGCCTTATTCTTGTCCAATTAGGGTTTTTAACCAATCTTGTGCATCCAATAAGTTCATTTGTGTCATTGGATGAACATTTAGGTCATTTTCGTGCTCCCTAGGCTTATTCTTGTCCAATTAGGGTTTTTAACCAATCTTGTGCATCCAATAGGTGTGTTTGTGTCATTGGATGAACATTTAGGTCATTTTCGTCCTCCCTAGTCTTATTCTTGTCCAATTAGGGTTTTAAGCCAATCTTGTGCATCCAATAGGTGTGTTTGTGTCATTTGATGAACATTTAGGTCATTTTCGTCCTCTTAAGGCTTATTCTTATCCAATTAGGCTTTTAAGCAATCTTGTGCATCCAATAAGTTAATTTGTGTCATTGGATTAAGATTTAAGTCATTTTCGTCCTCCCTAGGCTTATTCTTGCCCAGTTAGGGTTTTTAACCAATCTTGTGCATCCAATAGGTGTGTTTGTGTCATTGGATGAACATTTAGGTCATTTTCGTCCTCCCTAGGCTTATTCTTGTCCAATTAGGGTTTCTAACCAATCTTGTGCATCCAATAGGTGTATTTGTGTCATTGGATGAACATTTAGGTCATTTTCGTCCTCCCTAGGCGTATTCTTGTCTAATTAGGGTTTTTAAGCAATCTTGTGCATCCAATAAGTTCATTTGTGTTATTGGATGAACATTTAGGTCATTTTCGTCCTCCCTAGGCTTATTCTTGTCCAATTAGGGTTTTTAACCAATCTTGTGCATCCAATAGGTGTGTTTGTGTCATTGGACGAACATTTAGGTCATTTTCGTCCTCCCTAGGCTTATTGTTGTCCAATTTGGGTTTCTAACCAATCTTGTGCATCCAATAGGTGTATTTGTGTCATTGGATGAACATTTAGGTCATTTTCGTCCTCCCTAGGCTTATTCTTGTCTAATTAGGGTTTTTAAGCAATCTTGTGCATCCAATAAGTTCATTTGTGTCATTGGATGAACATTTAGGTCATTTTCGTCCTCCCAGGGCTTATTCTTGTCCAATTAGGGTTTTTAACCAATCTTGTGCATCCAATAGGTGTGTTTGTGTCATTGGATGAACATTTAGGTCATTTTCGTCCTCCCTAGGCTTATTCTTGTCCAATTAGGGTTTTTAACCAATCTTGTGCATCCAATAAGTTCATTTGTGTCATTGGATAAACATTTAGGTCATTTTCGTCCACCCTAGGCTTATTCTTGTCCAATTAGGGTTTTTAACCAATCTTGTGCATCCAATAAGTTCATTTGTGTCATTGGATAAACATTTAGGTTATTTTCGTCCACCCTAGGCTTATTCTTGTCCAATTAGGGTTTTTAACCAATCTTGTGCATCCAATAAGTTCATTTGTGTCATTGGACGAACATTTAGGTCATTTTCGTCCTCCCAAGGCTTATTGTTGTCAATTAGGGTTTTTAACCAATCTTGTGCATCCAATAGGTGTGTTTGTGTCATTGGATGAACATTTAGGTCATTTTCGTCCTCCCTAGGCTTATTCTTGTCCAATTAGGGTTTCTAACCAATCTTGTGCATCCAATAGGTGTATTTGTGTCATTGGATGAACATTTAGGCCATTTTCGTCCTCCCTAGGCTTATTCTTGTCCAATTAGGGATTTTAAGCAATCTTGTACATCCAATAAGTTCATTTGTGTTATTGGATGAACATTTAGGTCATTTTCGTCCTCCCTAGGCTTATTCTTGTCCAATGAGCGTTTTTAACCAATCTTGTGCATCCAATAGGTGTGTTTGTGTCATTGGATGAACATTTAGGTCATTTTCGTCCTCCCTAGGCTTATTCTTGTCCAATTAGGGTTTTTAAGCAATCTTGTGCATCCAATAAGTTCATTTGTGTCATTGGATGAACATTTAGGTCATTTTCGTCCTCCCTAGGCTTAGTCTTGTCCAATTAGGGTTTCTATCCAATCTTGTGCATCCAATAGGTGTATTTGTGTCATTGGATGAACATTTAGTCATTTTCGTCCTCCCTAGGCTTATTCTTGTCCAATTAGGGTTTTTAAGCAATCTTGTGCATCCAATAAGTTCATTTGTGTCATTGGATGAACATTTAGGTCATTTTCGTCCTCCCTAGGCTTATTCTTGTCCAATTAAGGTTTTTAACCAATCTTGTGCATCCAATAAGTTCATTTGTGTCATTGGATGAACATTTAGGTCATTTTCGTCCTCCCTAGGCTTATTCTTGTCCAATTAGGGTTTTTAAGCAATGTTGTGCATCCAATTGGTGTGTTTGTGTCATTGGATGAACATTTAGGTCATTTTCGTCCTCCCTAGGCTTATTCTTGTCCAATTAGGGTTTCTAACCAATCTTGTGCATCCAATAGGTGTATTTGTGTCATTGGATGAACATTTAGGTCATTTTCGTCCTCCCTAGGCTTATTCTTGTCCAATTAGGGTTTTTAAGCAATCTTGTGCATCCAATAAGTTCATTTGTGTCATTGGATGAACATTTAGGTCATTTTCGTGCTCCCTAGGCTTATTCTTGTCCAATTAGGGTTTTTAACCAATCTTGTGCATCCAATAGGTGTGTTTGTGTCATTGGATGAACATTTAGGTCATTTTCGTCCTCCCTAGTCTTATTCTTGTCCAATTAGGGTTTTTAACTAATCTTGTGCATCCAATAAGTTCATTTGTGTCATTGGATGAACATTTAGGTCATTTTCGTCCTCCCTAGGCTTATTCTTGTCCAATTAGGGTTTTTAACAAATCTTGTGCATCCAATAAGTTCATTTGTGTCATTGGATAAACATTTAGGTCATTTTCGTCCACCCTAGGCTTATTCTTGTCCATTAAGGGTTTTTAACCAATCTTGTGCATCCAATAGGTGTGTTTGTGTCATTGGATGAACATTTAGGTCATTTTCGTCCTCCCTAGGCTTATTCTTGTCCAATTAGGGTTTCTAACCAATCTTGTGCATCCAATAGGTGTATTTGTGTCATTGGATGAACATTTAGGTCATTTTCGTCCTCCCTAGGCTTATTCTTGTCCAATTAGGGTTTTTAACCAATCTTGTGCATCCAATAGGTGTGTTTGTGTCATTGGATGAACATTTAGGTCATTTTCGTCCTCCCTAGGCTTATTCTTGTCCAATTAGGGTTTCTAACCAATCTTGTGCATCCAATAGGTGTATTTGTGTCATTGGATGAACATTTAGGTCATTTTCGTCCTCCCTAGGCTTATTCTTGTGTAATTAGGGTTTTTAATCAATCTTGTGCATCCAATAAGTTCATTTGTGTTATTGGATGAACATTTAGGTCATTTTCGTCCTCCCTAGGCTTATTCTTGTCCAATTAGGGTTTCTAACCAATCTTGTGCATCCAATAGGTGTATTTGTGTCATTGGATGAACATTTAGGTCATTTTCGTCCTCCCTAGGCTTATTATTGTCCAATTAGGGTTTTTAACCAATCTTGTGCATCCAATAGGTGTGTTTGTGTCATTGGATGAACATTTAGGTCATTTTCGTCCACCCTAGGCTTATTCTTGTCCAATTAGGGTTTTTAACCAATCTTGTGCATCCAATAAGGTCATTTGTGTCATTGGATGAACATTTAGGTCATTTTCGACCTCATTAGGCTTATTCTTGTCCAGTTAGGGTTTTTAACCATTCTTGTGCGTCCAATAGGCGTATTTGTGTCATTGGATGAACATTTAGGTCATTTTCGTCCTCCCAAGGCTTATTCTTGTCCAATTAGGGTTTTTAACCAATCTTGTGCATCCAATAAGTTAATTTGTGTCATTGGATGAACATTTAGGTCATTTTCGTCCTCCCTAGGCTTATTCTTGTCCAATTAGGGTTTTTAACCAATCTTGTGCATCCAATAGGTGTGTTTGTGTCATTGGATGAACATTTAGGTCATTTTCGTCCTCCCTAGTCTTATTCTTGTCCAATTAGGGTTTTTAAGCAATCTTGTGCATCCAACAAGTTCATTTGTGTCATTGGATGAACATTTAGGTCATTTTCGTCCTCCCTAGGCTTATTCTTGTCCAATTTGGGTTTCTAACCAATCTTGTGCATCCAATAGGTGTGTTTGTGTCATTGGATGAACATTTAGGTCATTTTCGTCCTCCCTAGGCTTATTCTTGTCCAATTAGGGTTTTTAAGCAATCTTGTGCATCCAATAAGTTCATTTGTGTCATTGGATAAATATTTAGGTCATTTTAATCCACCCTAGGCTTATTCTTGTCCAATTAGGGTTTTTAACCAATCTTGTGCATCCAATAAGTTCATTTGTGTCATTGGATGAACATTTAGGTCATTTTTGTCCTCCCAAGGCTTATTCTTGTCCAATTAGGGTTTTTAACCAATCTTGTGCATCCAATAGGTGTGCTTGTGTCATTGGATGAACATTTAGGTCATTTTCGTCCTCCCTAGGCTTATTCTTGTCCAATTAGGGTTTCTAACCAATCTTGTGCATCCAATAGGTGTATTTGTGTCATTGGATGAACATTTAGGTCATTTTCGTCCTTCCTAGGCTTATTCTTGTCTAATTAGGGTTTTTAATCAATCTTGTGCATCCAATAAGTTCATTTGTGTTATTGGATGAACATTTAGGTCATTTTCATCCTCCCTAGGCTTATTCTTGTCCAATTAGCGTTTTTAACCAATCTTGTGCATCCAATAGGTGTGTTTGTGTCATTGGATGAACATTTAGGTCATTTTCGTCCTCCCTAGGCTTATTCTTGTCCAATTAGGGTTTCTAACCAATCTTGTGCATCCAATAGGTGTATTTGTGTCATTGGATGAACATTTAGGTCATTTTCGTCCTCCCTAGGCTTATTCTTGTCCAATTAGGGTTTTTAACCAATCTTGTGCATCCAATAAGTTCATTTGTGTCATTGGATAAACATTTAGGTCATTTTCGTCCACCCTAGGATTATTCTTGTCCAATTAGGGTTTTTAACCAATCTTGTGCATCCAATAGGTTCATTTGTGTCATTGGATGAACATTTAGGTCATTTTCGTCCTCC
>JBBPBR010000585.1:57149-72692 GCA_037974775.1 Cicer pinnatifidum | reverse complement strand
ATTTGTGTCATTGGATTAAGATTTAAGTCATTTTCGTCCTCCCTAGGCTTATTCTTGCCCAGTTAGGGTTTTTAACCAATCTTGTGCATCCAATAGGTGTGTTTGTGTCATTGGATGAACATTTAGGTCATTTTCGTCCTCCCTAGGGTTATTCTTGTCTAATTCGGGTTTTTTAAGCAATCTTGTGCATCCAATAAGTTCATTTGTTTCATTGGATGAACATTTAGATCATTTTCGTCCTCCCTAGGCTTATTCTTGTCCAAATAGGGTTCCTAACCAATCTTGTGCATCCAATAGGTGGGTTTGTGTCATTGGATGAACATTTAGGTCATTTTCGTCCTCCCTAGTCTTATTCTTGTCCAAGTAGGGTTTTAAGCAAATCTTGTGCATCCAATAAGTTCATTTGTTTCATTGGATGAACATTTAGGTAATTTTCGTCCTCCCTAGGCTTATTTTTGTGCAATTAGGGTTTTTAACCAATCTTGTGCATCCAATAGGTGTGTTTGTGTCATTAGATGAACATTTAGGTCATTTTCATCCTCCCTAGGCTTATTGTTGTCCAATTAGGGTGTTTAACCAATCTTGTGCATCCAATAAGTTCATTTGTGTCATTGGATAAACATTTAGGTCATTTTCGTCCTCCCTAGGCTTATTCTTGTCCAATTAGGGTTTTTAACCAATCTTGTGCATCCAATAGGTTCATTTGTGTCATTGGATGAACATTTAGGTCATTTTCGTCCTCCGAAGCCTTATTCTTGTCCAATTAGGGTTTTTAACCAATCTTGTGCATCCAATAAGTTCATTTGTGTCATTGGATGAACATTTAGGTCATTTTCGTGCTCCCTAGGCTTATTCTTGTCCAATTAGGGTTTTTAACCAATCTTGTGCATCCAATAGGTGTGTTTGTGTCATTAGATGAACATTTAGGACATTTTCATCCTCCCTAGGCTTATTGTTGTCCAATTAGGGTTTTTAACCAATCTTGTGCATCCAATAGGTGTGTTTGTGTCATTGGATGAACATTTAGGTCATTTTCGTCCTCCCTAGTCTTATTCTTGTCCAATTAGGGTTTTAAGCCAATCTTGTGCATCCAATAGGTGTGTTTGTGTCATTTGATGAACATTTAGGTCATTTTCGTCCTCTTAAGGCTTATTCTTATCCAATTAGGCTTTTAAGCAATCTTGTGCATCCAATAAGTTCATTTGTGTCATTGGATTAAGATTTAAGTCATTTTCGTCCTCCCTAGGCTTATTCTTGCCCAGTTAGGGTTTTTAACCAATCTTGTGCATCCAATAGGTGTGTTTGTGTCATTGGATGAACATTTAGGTCATTTTCGTCCTCCCTTTGCTTATTCTTGTCCAATTAGGCTTTCTAACCAATCTTGTGCATCCAATAGGTGTATTTGTGTCATTGGATGAACATTTAGGTCATTTTCGTCCTCCCTAGGCTTATTCTTGTCTAATTAGGGTTTTTAAGCAATCTTGTGCATCCAATAAGTTCATTTGTGTCATTGGATGAACATTTAGGTCATTTTCGTCCTCCCTTGGCTTATTTTTGTCCAATTATGGTTTTAAACCAATCTTGTGCATCCAATAGGTGTGTTTGTGTCATTGGATGAACATTTAGGTCATTTTCTTCCTACCTAGGCTTATTCTTGTCCAATTAGGGTTTCTAACCAATCTTGTGCATCCAATAGGTGTATTTGTGTCATTGGATGAACATTTAGGTCATTTTCGTCCTCCCTAGGCTTATTCTTGTCTAATTAGGGTTTTTAAGCAATCTTGTGCATCCAATAAGTTCATTTGTGTCATTGGATGAACATTTAGGTCATTTTCGTCCTCCCTTGGCTTATTTTTGTCCAATTATGGTTTTAAACCAATCTTGTGCATCCAATAGGTGTGTTTGTGTCATTGGATGAACATTTAGGTCATTTTCTTCCTACCTAGGCTTATTCTTGTCCAATTAGGGTTTCTAACCAATCTTGTGCATCCAATAGGTGTATTTGTGTCATTGGATGAACATTTAGGTCATTTTCGTCCTCCCTAGGCTTATTCTTGTCCAATTAGGGTTTTTAAGCAATCTTGTGCATCCAATAAGTTCATTTGTGTCATTCGATGAACATTTAGGTCATTTTCGACCTCCCAAGGCTTATTCTTGTCCAATTAGGGTTTTAAGCAATCTTGTGCATCCAATAAGTTCATTTGTGTCATTGGATTAAGATTTAAGTCATTTTCGTTCTCCCTAGGCTTATTCTTGTCCAGTTAGGGTTTTTAACCAATCTTGTGCATCCAATAGGTGTGTTTGTGTCATTGGATGAACATTTAGGTCATTTTCGTCCTCCCTAGGCTTATTCTTGTCCAATTAGGGTTTCTAACCAATCTTGTGCATCCAATAGGTGTATTTGTGTCATTGGATGAACATTTAGGTCATTTTCGTCCTCCCTAGGCTTATTCTTGTGTAATTAGGGTTTTTAATCAATCTTGTGCATCCAATAAGTTCATTTGTGTTATTGGATGAACATTTAGGTCATTTTCGTCCTCCCTAGGCTTATTCTTGTCCAATTAGGGTTTCTAACCAATCTTGTGCATCCAATAGGTGTATTTGTGTCATTGGATGAACATTTAGGTCATTTTCGTCCTCCCTAGGCTTGTTCTTGTCCAATTAGGGTTTTTAAGCAATCTTGTGCATCCAATAAGTTCATTTGTGTCATTGGATGAACATTTAGGTCATTTTCGTCCTCCCTAGGCTTATTCTTGTCCAATTAGGGTTTTTAACCAATCTTGTGCATCCAATAGGTGTGTTTGTGTCATTGGATGAACATTTAGGTCATTTTCGTCCTCCCTAGGCTTATTCTTGTCCAATTAGAGTTTTTAACCAATCTTGTGCATCCAATAGGTGTGTTTGTGTCATTGGAAGAACATTTAGGTCATTTTTGTCCTCCCTAGGCTTATTCTTGTCCAATTAGGGTTTTTAACCAATCTTGTGCATCCAATAAGTTCATTTGTGTCATTGGATAAACATTTAGGTCATTTTCGTCCACCCTAGGCTTATTCTTGTCCAATTAGGGTTTTTAACCAATCTTGTGCCTCCAATAAGTTCATTTGTGTCATTGGATTAAGATTTAGGTCATTTTCGTCCTCCCTAGGCTTATTCTTGTTCAATTAGGGTTTCTAACCAATCTTGTGCATCCAATAGGTGTGTTTGTGTCATTGGATGATCATTTAGGTCATTTTCGTCTTCCCTAGTCTTATTCTTGTCCAATTAGGGTTTTAAGCAATCTTGTGCATCCAATAAGTTCATTTGTGTCATTGGATAAACATATAGGTCATTTTCGTCCTCCCTAGGCTTATTCTTGTCTAATTAGGGTTTTTAAGCAATCTTGTGCATCCAATAAGTTCATTTGTGTCATTGGATGAAAATTTAGATCATTTTCGTCCTCCCTAGGCTTATTCTTGTCCAATTAGGGTTCCTAACCAATCTTGTGCATCCAATAGGTGGTTTGTGTCATTGGATGAACATTTAGGTCATTTTCGTCCTCCCTAGTCTTATTCTTGTCCAAGTAGGGTTTTAAGCAATCTTGTGCATCCAATAAGTTCATTTGTGTCATTGGATAAACATTTAGGTCATTTTCGTCCACCCTAGGCTTATTCTTGTCCAATTAGGGCTTTTAACCAATCTTGTGCATCCAATAGGTTCATTTGTGTCATTGGATGAACATTTAGGTCATTTTCGTCCTCCGAAGCCTTATTCTTGTCCAATTAGGGTTTTTAACCAATCTTGTGCATCCAATAAGTTCATTTGTGTCATTGGATGAACCTTTAGGTCATTTTCGTGCTCCCTAGGCTTATTCTTGTCCAATTAGGGTTTTTAACCAATCTTGTGCATCCAATAGGTTCATTTGTGTCATTGGATGAACATTTAGGTCATTTTCGTCCTCCGAAGCCTTATTCTTGTCCAATTAGGGTTTTTAACCAATCTTGTGCATCCAATAAGTTCATTTGTGTCATTGGATGAACATTTAGGTCATTTTCGTGCTCCCTAGGCTTATTCTTGTCCAATTAGGGTTTTTAACCAATCTTGTGCATCCAATAGGTGTGTTTGTGTCATTGGATGAACATTTAGGTCATTTTCATCCTCCCTAGGCTTATTGTTGTCCAATTAGGGTGTTTAACCAATCTTGTGCATCCAATAAGTTCATTTGTGTCATTGGATAAACATTTAGGTCATTTTCGTCCACCCTAGGATTATTCTTGTCCAATTAGGGTTTTTAACCAATCTTGTGCATCCAATAGGTTCATTTGTGTCATTGGATGAACATTTAGGTCATTTTCGTCCTCCGAAGCCTTATTCTTGTCCAATTAGGGTTTTTAACCAATCTTGTGCATCCAATAAGTTCATTTGTGTCATTGGATGAACATTTAGGTCATTTTCGTGCTCCCTAGGCTTATTCTTGTCCAATTAGGGTTTTTAACCAATCTTGTGCATCCAATAGGTTTGTTTGTGTCATTGGATGAACATTTAGGTCATTTTCGTCCTCCCTAGTCTTATTCTTGTCCAATTAGGGTTTTAAGCCAATCTTGTGCATCCAATAGGTGTGTTTGTGTCATTTGATGAACATTTAGGTCATTTTCGTCCTCTTAAGGCTTATTCTTATCCAATTAGGCTTTTAAGCAATCTTGTGCATCCAATAAGTTCATTTGTGTCATTGGATTAAGATTTAAGTCATTTTCGTCCTCCCTAGGCTTATTCTTGCCCAGTTAGGGTTTTTAACCAATCTTGTGCATCCAATAGGTGTGTTTGTGTCATTGGATGAACATTTAGGTCATTTTCGTCCTCCCTAGGCTTATTCTTGTCTAATTCGGGTTTTTAAGCAATCTTGTGCATCCAATAAGTTCATTTGTTTCATTGGATGAACATTTAGATCATTTTCGTCCTCCCTAGGCTTATTCTTGTCCAAATAGGGTTCCTAACCAATCTTGTGCATCCAATAGGTGGGTTTGTGTCATTGGATGAACATTTAGGTCATTTTCGTCCTCCCTAGTCTTATTCTTGTCCAAGTAGGGTTTTAAGCAAATCTTGTGCATCCAATAAGTTCATTTGTTACATTGGATGAACATTTAGGTAATTTTCGTCCTCCCTAGGCTTATTTTTGTGCAATTAGGGTTTTTAACCAATCTTGTGCATCCAATAGGTGTGTTTGTGTCATTAGATGAACATTTAGGTCATTTTCATCCTCCCTAGGCTTATTGTTGTCCAATTAGGGTGTTTAACCAATCTTGTGCATCCAATAAGTTCATTTGTGTCATTGGATAAACATTTAGGTCATTTTCGTCCTCCCTAGGCTTATTCTTGTCCAATTAGGGTTTTTAACCAATCTTGTGCATCCAATAGGTTCATTTGTGTCATTGGATGAACATTTAGGTCATTTTCGTCCTCCGAAGCCTTATTCTTGTCCAATTAGGGTTTTTAACCAATCTTGTGCATCCAATAAGTTCATTTGTGTCATTGGATGAACATTTAGGTCATTTTCGTGCTCCCTAGGCTTATTCTTGTCCAATTAGGGTTTTTAACCAATCTTGTGCATCCAATAGGTGTGTTTGTGTCATTGGATGAACATTTAGGTCATTTTCGTCATCCCTAGTCTTATTCTTGTCCAATTAGGGTTTTAAGCCAATCTTGTGCATCCAATAGGTGTGTTTGTGTCATTTGATGAACATTTAGGTCATTTTCGTCCTCTTAAGGCTTATTCTTATCCAATTAGGCTTTTAAGCAATCTTGTGCATCCAATAAGTTCATTTGTGTCATTGGATTAAGATTTAAGTCATTTTCGTCCTCCCTAGGCTTATTCTTGCCCAGTTAGGGTTTTTAACCAATCTTGTGCATCCAATAGGTGTGTTTGTGTCATTGGATGAACATTTAGGTCATTTTCGTCCTCCCTTTGCTTATTCTTGTCCAATTAGGCTTTCTAACCAATCTTGTGCATCCAATAGGTGTATTTGTGTCATTGGATGAACATTTAGGTCATTTTCGTCCTCCCTAGGCTTATTCTTGTCTAATTAGGGTTTTTAAGCAATCTTGTGCATCCAATAAGTTCATTTGTGTCATTGGATGAACATTTAGGTCATTTTCGTCCTCTTAAGGCTTATTCTTATCCAATTAGGCTTTTAAGCAATCTTGTGCATCCAATAAGTTCATTTGTGTCATTGGATTAAGATTTAAGTCATTTTCGTCCTCCCTAGGCTTATTCTTGCCCAGTTAGGGTTTTTAACCAATCTTGTGCATCCAATAGGTGTGTTTGTGTCATTGGATGAACATTTAGGTCATTTTCGTCCTCCCTAGGCTTATTGTTGTCCAATTAGGGTTTTTAACCAATCTTGTGCATCCAATAGGTGTGTTTGTGTCATTGGATGAACATTTAGGTCATTTTCGTCCTCCCTAGGCTTATTCTTGTCCAATTAGGGTTTTTAACCAATCTTGTGCATCCAATAAGTTCATTTGTGTCATTGGATGAACATTTAGGATATTTTCGTCCTCCCTAAGTTTATTCTTGTCCAATTAGGGTTTCTAAACAATCTTGTGCATTCAATAGGTGTGTTTGTGTCATTGGATGAACATTTAGGTCATTTTCGTCCTCCCTAAGCTTATTCTTGTCCAATTAGGGTTTCTAAACATTCTTGTGCATTCAATAGGTGTGTTTGTGTCATTGGATGAACATTTAGGTCATTTTCGTCCTCCCTATTCTTATTCTTGTCCAATTAGGGTTTTTTACCAATCTTGTGCATCCAATAAGTTCATTTGTGTCATTGGATTAACATTTAGGTCATTTTCGTCCTCCCTAGGCTTATTCTTGTCCAATTAGGGTTTCTAACCAATCTTGTGCATCCAATAGGTGTGTTTGTTTCATTGGATGAACATTTAGGTCATTTTCGTCCTCCCTATGCTTATTGTTGTCCAATTAGGGTTTTTAACCAATCTTGTGCATCCAATAGGTGTGTTTGTGTCATTGGATGAACATTTAGGTCATTTTCGTCCTCCCTAGGCTTATTCTTGTCCAATTAGGGTTTTTAACCAATCTTGTGCATCCAATAGGTGTGTTTGTGTCATTGGATGAACATTTAGGTCAGTTTCGTCCTCCCTAGGCTTATTCTTATCCAATTAGGGTTTCTAACGAATCTTGGGCATCCAATAGGTGTATTTATGTCATTGGATGAACATTTAGGTCATTTTCGTCCTCCCTAGGCTTATTCTTGTCCAATTTGGGTTTTTAACCAATCTTGTGCATCCAATATGTGTGTTTGTGTCATTGGATGAACATTTAGGTCATTTTCGTCCTCCCTAGGCTTATTCTTGTCCAATTAGGGTTTCTAACCAATCTTGTGCATCCAATAGGTGTATTTGTGTCATTGGATGAACATTTAGGTCATTTTCGTCCTTCCTAGGCTTATTCTTGTCTAATTAGGGTTTTTAAGCAATCTTGTGCATCCAATAAGTTCATTTGTGTTATTGGATGAACATTTAAGTCATTTTCGTCCTTACTAGGCTTATTCTTGTCCAATTAGGGTTTTTAACCAATCTTGTGCATCCAATAGGTGTGTTTGTGTCATTGGATGAACATTTAGGTCAGTTTCGTCCTCCCTAGGCTTATTCTTGTCCAATTAGGGTGTTTAACGAATCTTGTGCATCCAATAGGTGTTTTTGTGTCATTGGATGAACATTTAGGTCATTTTCGTCCTCCCTAGGCTTATTCTTGTCCAATTAGGGTTTTTAAGCAATCTTGTGCATCCAATAAGTTCATTTGTGTCATTGGATGAACATTTAGGTCATTTTCGTCCTCCCTAGGCTTATTCTTGTCCAATTAGGGTTTTTAACCAATCTTGTGCATCCAATAGGTGTGTTTGTGTCATTGGATGAACATTTTGGTCAGTTTTGTCCTCCCTAGGCTTATTCTTGTCCAATTAGGGTTTTTAACCAATCTTGTGTATCCAATAAGTTCATTTGTGTCATTGGATGAACATTTAGGTCATTTACGTCATCCCTAGAATTATTCTTGTCCAATTAGGGTTTCTAACCAATCTTGTGCATCCAATAAGTTCATTTGAATCATTGGATGAACATTTAGGTCATTTTCGTCCTCCCTAGGCTTATTCTTGTCTAATTAGGGTTTTTAAGCAATCTTGTGCATCCAATAAGTTCATTTGTGTCATTGGATGAACATTTAGGTCATTTATGTCCTCCCTAGGCTTATTCTTGTCCAATTATGGTTTTTAACCAATCTTGTGCATCCAATAGGTGTGTTTGTGTCATTGGATGAACATTTAGGTCATTTTCGTCCTCCCTAGGCTTATTCTTGTCCAATTAGGGTTTTTAACCAATCTTGTGCATCCAATAGGTGTGTTTGTGTCATTGGATGAACATTTAGGTCATTTTCGTCCTACCAAGGCTTATTCTTGTCCAATTAGGGTTTCTAACCAATCTTGTGCATCCAATAGGTGTATTTGTGTCATTGGATGAACTTTTAGGTCATTTTCGTCCTCCCTAGGCTTATTCTTGTCCAATTAGGGTTTTTAAGCAATCTTGTGCATCCAATAAGTTCATTTGTGTCATTGGATGAACATTTAGGTCATTTTCGTCCTCCCTAGGCTTATTCTTGTCCAATTTGGGTTTTTAACCAATCTTGTGCATCCAATAGGTGTATTTGTGTCATTGGATGAACATTTAGGTCATTTTCGTCCTCCCTAGGCTTATTCTTGTCCAATTAGGGTTTTTAAGCAATCTTGTGCATCCAATAAGTTCATTTGTGTCATTGGATGAACATTTAGGTCATTTTCGTCCTCCCTAGGCTTATTCTTGTCCAATTAGGGTTTTTAACCAATCTTGTGCATCCAATAGGTGAATTTGTGTCATTGGATGAACATTTAGGTCATTTTCGTCCTCCCTAGGCTTATTCTTGTCCAATTAGGGTTTTTAAGCAATCTTGTGCATCCAATAAGTTCATTTGTGTCATTGGATGAACATTTAGGTCATTTTCGTCCTCCCTAGGCATATTATTGTCCAATTAGGGTTTTTAACCAATCTTGTGCATCCAATAGGTGTATTTGTGTCTTTGGATGAACATTTAGGTCATTTTCGTCCTCCCTAGGCTTATTCTTATCCAATTAGGGTTTCTAACGAATCTTGTGCATCCAATAGGTGTATTTGTGTCATTGGATAAACATTTTGGTCATTTTCGTCCACCCTAGGCTTATTCTTGTCCAATTAGGGTTTTTAACCAATCTTGTGCATCCAATAGGTGTGTTTGTGTCATTGGATGAACATTTAGGTCAGTTTCGTCCTCCCTAGGCTTATTCTTGTCCAATTAGGGTTTCTAACGAATCTTGTGCATCCAATAGGTGTATTTGTGTCATTGGATGAACATTTAGGTCATTTTCGTCCTCCCTAGGCTTATTCTTGTCCAATTTGGGTTTTTAACCAATCTTGTGCATCCAATAGGTGTGTTTGTGTCATTGGATGAACATTTAGGTCATTTTCGTCCTCCCTAGGCTTATTCTCTTCCAATTAGGGTTTTTAACCAATCTTGTGCATCCAATAAGATCATTTGTGTCATTGGATAAACATTTAGGTCATTTTCGTCCACCCTAGGCTTATTCTTGTCCAATTATGGTTTTTAACCAATCTTGTGCATCCAATAGGTGTGTTTGTGTCATTGGATGAACATTTAGGTCAGTTTCGTCCTCCCTAGGCTTATTCTTGTCCAATTAGGGTTTCTAACGAATCTTGTGCATCCAATAAGTGTATTTGTGTTATTGGATAAACATTTAGGTCATTTTCGTCCACCCTAGGCTTATTCTTGTCCAATTAGGGTTTTTAACCAATCTTGTGCATCCAATAAGTTCATTTGTGTAATTGGATGAACATTTAGGTCATTTTCGTCCTCCTAAGGCTTATTCTTGTCCAATTAGGGTTTTTAACCAATCTTGTGCATCCAATAGGTGTATTTGTGTCATTGGATGAACATTTAGGTCATTTTCGTCCTCCCTAGGCTTATTCTTGTCCAATTAGGGTTTTTAAGCAATCTTGTGCATCCAATAGGTGTGTTTGTGTCATTGGATGAACATTTAGGTCATTTTTGTCCTCCCTAGGCTTATTCTTGTCCAATTAGGGTTTTTAACCAATCTTGTGCATCCAATAAGTTCATTTGTGTCATTGGATAAACATTTAGGTCATTTTCGTCCACCCTAGGCTTATTCTTGTCCAATTAGGGTTTTTAACCAATCTTGTGCCTCCAATAAGTTCATTTGTGTCATTGGATTAAGATTTAGGTCATTTTCGTCCTCCCTAGGCTTATTCTTGTTCAATTAGGGTTTCTAACCAATCTTGTGCATCCAATAGGTGTGTTTGTGTCATTGGATGATCATTTAGGTCATTTTCGTCTTCCCTAGTCTTATTCTTGTCCAATTAGGGTTTTAAGCAATCTTGTGCATCCAATAAGTTCATTTGTGTCATTGGATAAACATATAGGTCATTTTCGTCCTCCCTAGGCTTATTCTTGTCTAATTAGGGTTTTTAAGCAATCTTGTGCATCCAATAAGTTCATTTGTGTCATTGGATGAAAATTTAGATCATTTTCGTCCTCCCTAGGCTTATTCTTGTCCAATTAGGGTTCCTAACCAATCTTGTGCATCCAATAGGTGGTTTGTGTCATTGGATGAACATTTAGGTCATTTTCGTCCTCCCTAGTCTTATTCTTGTCCAAGTAGGGTTTTAAGCAATCTTGTGCATCCAATAAGTTCATTTGTGTCATTGGATAAACATTTAGGTCATTTTCGTCCACCCTAGGCTTATTCTTGTCCAATTAGGGCTTTTAACCAATCTTGTGCATCCAATAGGTTCATTTGTGTCATTGGATGAACATTTAGGTCATTTTCGTCCTCCGAAGCCTTATTCTTGTCCAATTAGGGTTTTTAACCAATCTTGTGCATCCAATAAGTTCATTTGTGTCATTGGATGAACCTTTAGGTCATTTTCGTGCTCCCTAGGCTTATTCTTGTCCAATTAGGGTTTTTAACCAATCTTGTGCATCCAATAGGTTCATTTGTGTCATTGGATGAACATTTAGGTCATTTTCGTCCTCCGAAGCCTTATTCTTGTCCAATTAGGGTTTTTAACCAATCTTGTGCATCCAATAAGTTCATTTGTGTCATTGGATGAACATTTAGGTCATTTTCGTGCTCCCTAGGCTTATTCTTGTCCAATTAGGGTTTTTAACCAATCTTGTGCATCCAATAGGTGTGTTTGTGTCATTGGATGAACATTTAGGTCATTTTCATCCTCCCTAGGCTTATTGTTGTCCAATTAGGGTGTTTAACCAATCTTGTGCATCCAATAAGTTCATTTGTGTCATTGGATAAACATTTAGGTCATTTTCGTCCACCCTAGGATTATTCTTGTCCAATTAGGGTTTTTAACCAATCTTGTGCATCCAATAGGTTCATTTGTGTCATTGGATGAACATTTAGGTCATTTTCGTCCTCCGAAGCCTTATTCTTGTCCAATTAGGGTTTTTAACCAATCTTGTGCATCCAATAAGTTCATTTGTGTCATTGGATGAACATTTAGGTCATTTTCGTGCTCCCTAGGCTTATTCTTGTCCAATTAGGGTTTTTAACCAATCTTGTGCATCCAATAGGTTCATTTGTGTCATTGGATGAACATTTAGGTCATTTTCGTCCTCCGAAGCCTTATTCTTGTCCAATTAGGGTTTTTAACCAATCTTGTGCATCCAATAAGTTCATTTGTGTCATTGGATGAACATTTAGGTCATTTTCGTGCTCCCTAGGCTTATTCTTGTCCAATTAGGGTTTTTAACCAATCTTGTGCATCCAATAGGTGTGTTTGTGTCATTAGATGAACATTTAGGACATTTTCATCCTCCCTAGGCTTATTGTTGTCCAATTAGGGTTTTTAACCAATCTTGTGCATCCAATAGGTGTGTTTGTGTCATTGGATGAACATTTAGGTCATTTTCGTCCTCCCTAGTCTTATTCTTGTCCAATTAGGGTTTTAAGCCAATCTTGTGCATCCAATAGGTGTGTTTGTGTCATTTGATGAACATTTAGGTCATTTTCGTCCTCTTAAGGCTTATTCTTATCCAATTAGGCTTTTAAGCAATCTTGTGCATCCAATAAGTTCATTTGTGTCATTGGATTAAGATTTAAGTCATTTTCGTCCTCCCTAGGCTTATTCTTGCCCAGTTAGGGTTTTTAACCAATCTTGTGCATCCAATAGGTGTGTTTGTGTCATTGGATGAACATTTAGGTCATTTTCGTCCTCCCTAGGCTTATTCTTGTCTAATTCGGGTTTTTAAGCAATCTTGTGCATCCAATAAGTTCATTTGTTTCATTGGATGAACATTTAGATCATTTTCGTCCTCCCTAGGCTTATTCTTGTCCAAATAGGGTTCCTAACCAATCTTGTGCATCCAATAGGTGGGTTTGTGTCATTGGATGAACATTTAAGTCATTTTCGTCCTCCCTAGTCTTATTCTTGTCCTAGTAGGGTTTTAAGCAAATCTTGTGCATCCAATAAGTTCATTTGTTTCATTGGATGAACATTTAGGTAATTTTCGTCCTCCCTAGGCTTATTTTTGTGCAATTAGGGTTTTTAACCAATCTTGTGCATCCAATAGGTGTGTTTGTGTCATTAGATGAACATTTAGGTCATTTTCATCCTCCCTAGGCTTATTGTTGTCCAATTAGGGTGTTTAACCAATCTTGTGCATCCAATAAGTTCATTTGTGTCATTGGATAAACATTTAGGTCATTTTCGTCCACCCTAGGATTATTCTTGTCCAATTAGGGTTTTTAACCAATCTTGTGCATCCAATAGGTTCATTTGTGTCATTGGATGAACATTTAGGTCATTTTCGTCCTCCGAAGCCTTATTCTTGTCCAATTAGGGTTTTTAACCAATCTTGTGCATCCAATAAGTTCATTTGTGTCATTGGATGAACATTTAGGTCATTTTCGTGCTACCTAGGCTTATTCTTGTCCAATTAGGGTTTTTAACCAATCTTGTGCATCCAATAGGTGTGTTTGTGTCATTGGATGAACATTTAGGTCATTTTCGTCCTCCCTAGTCTTATTCTTGTCCAATTAGGGTTTTAAGCCAATCTTGTGCATCCAATAGGTGTGTTTGTGTCATTTGATGAACATTTAGGTCATTTTCGTCCTCTTAAGGCTTATTCTTATCCAATTAGGCTTTTAAGCAATCTTGTGCATCCAATAAGTTCATTTGTGTCATTGGATTAAGATTTAAGTCATTTTCGTCCTCCCTAGGCTTATTCTTGCCCAGTTAGGGTTTTTAACCAATCTTGTGCATCCAATAGGTGTGTTTGTGTCATTGGATGAACTTTTAGGTCATTTTCGTCCTCCCTAGGCTTATTCTTGTCCAATTAGGGTTTCTAACCAATCTTATGCATCCAATAGGTGTATTTGTGTCATTGGATGAACATTTAGGTCATTTTCGTCCTCCCTAGGCTTATTCTTGTCTAATTAGGGTTTTTAAGCAATCTTGTGCATCCAATAAGTTCATTTGTGTCATTGGATGAACATTTAGGTCATTTTCGTCCTCCCTAGGCTTATTGTTGTCCAATTAGGGTTTTTAACCAATCTTGTGCATCCAATAGGTGTGTTTGTGTAATTGGATGAACATTTAGGTCATTTTCGTCCTCCCTAGTCTTATTCTTGTCCAATTAGGGTTTCTAACCAGTCTTGTGCATCCAATAGATGTATTTGTGTCATTGGATGAACATTTAGGTCATTTTCGTCCTCCCTAGGCTTATTCTTGTCTAATTAGGGTTTTTAAGCAATCTTGTGCATCCAATAAGTTCATTTGTGTCATTGGATGAACATTTAGGTCATTTATGTCCTCCCTAGGCTTATTCTTGTCCAATTATCGTTTTTAACCAATCTTGTGCATCTAATAGGTGTGTTTGTGTCATTGGATGAACATTTAGGTCATTTTCGTCCTCCCTAGGCTTATTCTTGTCCAATTAGGGTTTTTAACCAATCTTGTGCATCCAATAGGTGTGTTTGTGTCATTGGATGAACATTTAGGTCATTTTCGTCCTCCCTAGTCATATTCTTGTCCAATTAGGGTTTTAAGCCAATCTTGTGCATCCAATAGGTGTGTTTGTGTCATTTGATGAACATTTAGGTCATTTTCGTCCTCTTAAGGCTTATTCTTATCCAATTAGGCTTTTAAGCAATCTTGTGCATCCAATAAGTTCATTTGTGTCATTGGATTAAGATTTAAGTCATTTTCGTCCTCCCTAGGCTTATTCTTGCCCAGTTAGGGTTTTTAACCAATCTTGTGCATCCAATAGGTGTGTTTGTGTCATTGGATGAACATTTAGGTCATTTTTGTCCTCCCTAGGGTTATTCTTGTCTAATTCGGGTTTTTTAAGCAATCTTGTGCATCCAATAAGTTCATTTGTTTCATTGGATGAACATTTAGATCATTTTCGTCCTCCCTAGGCTTATTCTTGTCCAAATAGGGTTCCTAACCAATCTTGTGCATCCAATAGGTGGGTTTGTGTCATTGGATGAACATTTAGGTCATTTTCGTCCTCCCTAGTCTTATTCTTGTCCAAGTAGGGTTTTAAGCAAATCTTGTGCATCCAATAAGTTCATTTGTTTCATTGGATGAACATTTAGGTAATTTTCGTCCTCCCTAGGCTTATTTTTGTGCAATTAGGGTTTTTAACCAATCTTGTGCATCCAATAGGTGTGTTTGTGTCATTAGATGAATATTTAGGTCATTTTCATCCTCCCTAGGCTTATTGTTGTCCAATTAGGGTTTTTAACCTATCTTGTGCATCCAATAGGTGTGTTTGTGATATTGGATGAACATTTAGGTCATTTACGTCCTCCCTAGTCTTATTTTTGTCCAATTAGGGTTTTAAGCCAATCTTGTGCATCCAATAGGTGTGTTTGTGTTATTTGATGAACATTTAGGTCATTTTCGTCCTCCCTAGGCTTATTCTTGTCCAATTAGGGTTTTAAGCAATCTTGTGCATCCAATAAGTTCATTTGTGTCATTGGATGAACATTTAGGTCATTTTCGTCCTCCCTAGGCTTATTTTTGTGCAATTAGGGTTTTTAACCAATCTTGTGCATCCAATAGGTGTGTTTGTGTCATTAGATGAACATTTAGGTCATTTTCATCCTCCCTAGGATTATTGTTGTCCAATTAGGGTTTTTAACCAATCTTGTGCATCCAATAGGTGTGTTTGTGTCATTGGATGAACATTTAGGTCATTTTCGTCCTCCCTAGTCTTATTCTTGTCCAATTAGGGTTTTAAGCCAATCTTGTGCATCCAATAGGTGTGTTTGTGTCGTTTGATGAACATTTAGGTCATTTTCGTCCTCTTAAGGCTTATTCTTATCCAATTAGGCTTTTAAGCAATCTTGTGCATCCAATAAGTTCATTTGTGTCATTGGATTAAGATTTAAGTCATTTTCGTCCTCCCTAGGCTTATTCTTG
>JBBPBR010000585.1:0-54531 GCA_037974775.1 Cicer pinnatifidum | reverse complement strand
TATTCTTGTCCAATTAGGGTTTTAAGCCAATCTTGTGCATCCAATAGGTGTGTTTGTGTCATTTGATGAACATTTAGGTCATTTTCGTCCTCTTAAGGCTTATTCTTATCCAATTAGGCTTTTAAGCAATCTTGTGCATCCAATAAGTTCATTTGTGTCATTGGATTAAGATTTAAGTCATTTTCGTCCTCCCTAGGCTTATTCTTGCCCAGTTAGGGTTTTTAACCAATCTTGTGCATCCAATAGGTGTGTTTGTGTCATTGGATGAACATTTAGGTCATTTTTGTCCTCCCTAGGGTTATTCTTGTCTAATTCGGGTTTTTTAAGCAATCTTGTGCATCCAATAAGTTCATTTGTTTCATTGGATGAACATTTAGATCATTTTCGTCCTCCCTAGGCTTATTCTTGTCCAAATAGGGTTCCTAACCAATCTTGTGCATCCAATAGGTGGGTTTGTGTCATTGGATGAACATTTAGGTCATTTTCGTCCTCCCTAGTCTTATTCTTGTCCAAGTAGGGTTTTAAGCAAATCTTGTGCATCCAATAAGTTCATTTGTTTCATTGGATGAACATTTAGGTAATTTTCGTCCTCCCTAGGCTTATTTTTGTGCAATTAGGGTTTTTAACCAATCTTGTGCATCCAATAGGTGTGTTTGTGTCATTAGATGAACATTTAGGTCATTTTCATCCTCCCTAGGCTTATTGTTGTCCAATTAGGGTGTTTAACCAATCTTGTGCATCCAATAAGTTCATTTGTGTCATTGGATAAACATTTAGGTCATTTTCGTCCTCCCTAGGCTTATTCTTGTCCAATTAGGGTTTTTAACCAATCTTGTGCATCCAATAGGTTCATTTGTGTCATTGGATGAACATTTAGGTCATTTTCGTCCTCCGAAGCCTTATTCTTGTCCAATTAGGGTTTTTAACCAATCTTGTGCATCCAATAAGTTCATTTGTGTCATTGGATGAACATTTAGGTCATTTTCGTGCTCCCTAGGCTTATTCTTGTCCAATTAGGGTTTTTAACCAATCTTGTGCATCCAATAGGTGTGTTTGTGTCATTGGATGAACATTTAGGTCATTTTCGTCATCCCTAGTCTTATTCTTGTCCAATTAGGGTTTTAAGCCAATCTTGTGCATCCAATAGGTGTGTTTGTGTCATTTGATGAACATTTAGGTCATTTTCGTCCTCTTAAGGCTTATTCTTATCCAATTAGGCTTTTAAGCAATCTTGTGCATCCAATAAGTTCATTTGTGTCATTGGATTAAGATTTAAGTCATTTTCGTCCTCCCTAGGCTTATTCTTGCCCAGTTAGGGTTTTTAACCAATCTTGTGCATCCAATAGGTGTGTTTGTGTCATTGGATGAACATTTAGGTCATTTTCGTCCTCCCTTTGCTTATTCTTGTCCAATTAGGCTTTCTAACCAATCTTGTGCATCCAATAGGTGTATTTGTGTCATTGGATGAACATTTAGGTCATTTTCGTCCTCCCTAGGCTTATTCTTGTCTAATTAGGGTTTTTAAGCAATCTTGTGCATCCAATAAGTTCATTTGTGTCATTGGATGAACATTTAGGTCATTTTCGTCCTCTTAAGGCTTATTCTTATCCAATTAGGCTTTTAAGCAATCTTGTGCATCCAATAAGTTCATTTGTGTCATTGGATTAAGATTTAAGTCATTTTCGTCCTCCCTAGGCTTATTCTTGCCCAGTTAGGGTTTTTAACCAATCTTGTGCATCCAATAGGTGTGTTTGTGTCATTGGATGAACATTTAGGTCATTTTCGTCCTCCCTAGGCTTATTCTTGTCCAATTAGGGTTTCTAACCAATCTTGTGCATCCAATAGGTGTATTTGTGTCATTGGATGAACATTTAGGTCATTTTCGTCCTCCCTAGGCGTATTCTTGTCTAATTAGGGTTTTTAAGCAATCTTGTGCATCCAATAAGTTCATTTGTGTTATTGGATGAACATTTAGGTCATTTTCGTCCTCCCTAGGCTTATTCTTGTCCAATTAGGGTTTTTAACCAATCTTGTGCATCCAATAGGTGTATTTGTGTCATTGGATGAACATTTAGGTCATTTTCGTCCTCCCTAGGCTTATTGTTGTGCAATTAGGGTTTTTAACCAATCTTGTGCATCCAATAAGTTCATTTGTGTCATTGGATGAACATTTAGGTCATTTTCGTCCTCCCTAGGCTTATTCTTGTCCAATTAGGGTTTTTAACCAATCTTGTGCATCCAATAGGTGTGTTTGTGTCATTGGATGAACATTTAGGTCATTTTCGTCCTACCTAGGCTTATTCTTGTCCAATTAGTGTTTCTAACCAATCTTGTGCATCAAATAGTTGTATTTGTGTCATTGGATGAACATTTAGGTCATTTTCGTCCTCCCTAGGCTTATTCTTGTCCAATTAGGGTTTTTAAGCAATCTTGTGCATCCAATAAGTTCATTTGTGTCATTGGATGAACATTTAGGTCATTTTCGTCCTCCCTAGGCTTATTCTTGTCCAATTTGGGTTTTTAAGCAATCTTGTGCATCCAATAAGTTCATTTGTGTCATTGGATGAACATTTAGGTCATTTTCGTCCTCCCTAGGCTTATTCTTGTTCAATTAGGGTTTCTAACCAATCTTGTGCATCCAATAGGTGTGTTTGTGTCATTGGATGAACATTTAGGTCTTTTTCGTCCTCCCTAGTCTTATTCTTGTCCAATTAGGGTTTTAAGCAATCTTGTGCATCCAATAAGTTCATTTGTGTCATTGGATGAACATTTAGGTTATTTTCGTCCTCACTAGGCTTAGTTTTGTGCAATTAGGGTTTTAATCCAATCTTGTGCATCCAATAGGTGTGTTTGTGTCATTAGACGAACATTTAGGTCATTTACATCCTCCCTAGGCTTATTGTTGTCCAATTAGGAATTTTAACCAATCTTGTGCATCCAATAGGTGTGTTTGTGTCATTGGATGAACAATTAGGTCATTTTCGTCCTCCCTAGTCTTATTCTTGTCCAATTAGGATTTTTAACCAATCTTGTGCATCCAATAAGTTCATTTGTGTCATTGGATAAACATTTAGGTCATTTTCGTCCTCCCTAGTCTTATTCTTGTCCAATTAGGGTTTTTAACCAATCTTGTGCATCCAATAGGTGTGTTTGTGTCATTGGATGAACATTTAGGTCATTTTCGTCCTCCCTAGGCTTATTCTTGTCCAATTAGGGTTTTTAACCAATCTTGTGCATCCAATAAGTTCATTTGTGTCATTGGATAAACATTTAGGTCATTTTCGTCCACCCTAGGCTTATTCTTGTCCAATTAGGGTTTTTAACCAATCTTAGGCATCCAATAAGTTCATTTGTTTCATTGGATGAATATTTAGGTCATTTTCGTCCTCCCAAGGTTTATTCTTGTCCAATTAGGGTTTTTAACCAATCTTGTGCATCCAATAGGTGTGTTTGTGTCATTGGATGAACATTTAGGTCATTTTCGTCCTCCCTAGGCTTATTCTTGTCCAATTAGGGTTTTTAACCAATCTTGTGCATCCAATAGGTGTGTTTGTGTAATTGGATGAACATTTAGGTCATTTTCGTCCTCCCTAGGCTTATTCTTGTCAAATTAGGGTTTCTAACCAATCTTTTGCATCAAATAGGTGTATTTGTGTCATTGGATGAATATTTAGGTCATTTTCGTCCTCCCTAGGCTTATTCTTGTCCAATTAGGGTTTTTAAGCAATCTTGTGCATCCAATAAGTTCATTTGTGTCATTGGATGAACATTTAGGTCATTTTCGTCCTCCCTAGGCTTATTCTTGTCCAATTAGGGTTTTTAACCAATCTTGTGCATCCAATAGGTGTGTTTGTGTCATTGGATGAACATTTAGGTCATTTTCGTCCTCCCTAGGCTTATTCTTGTCCAATTAGGGTTTTTAACCAATCTTGTGCATCCAATAAGTGCGTTTGTGTCATTGGATAAACATTTAGGTCATTTTCGTCCACCCTAGGCTTATTCTTGTCCAATTAGGGTTTTTAACCAATCTTGTGCATCCAATAAGTTCATTTGTGTCATTGGATGAACATTTAGGTCATTTTCGTCATCCCTAGGCTTATTCTTGTCCAATTAGGGTTTTTAACCAATCTTGTGCATCCAATAGGTGTGTTTGTGTCATTGGATGAACATTTAGGTCATTTTCGTCCTCCCTAGTCTTATTCTTGTCCAATTAGGGTTTTAAGCAATCTTGTGCATCCAATAAGCTCATTTGTGTCATTGAATTAAGATTTAAGTGATTTTCGTCCTCCCTAGGCTTATTCTTGTTCAATTAGGGTTTCTAACCAATCTTGTGCATCCAATAGGTGTGTTTGTGTCATTGGATGAACATTTAGGTCATTTTCGTCCTCCCTAGTCTTATTCTTGTCCAATTAGGGTTTTAAGCAATCTTGTGCATCCAATAAGTTCATTTGTGTCATTGGATGAACATTTAGGTCATTTTTCCTCCTCCCTAGGCTTATTCTTGTCCTATTAGGTTTTCAAGCAATCTTGTGCATCCAATAAGTTCATTTGTGTCATTGGATGAACATTTAGGTCATTTTCGTCCTCCCTAGGCTTATTCTTGCCCAATTAGGGTTTATAAGCAATCTTGTGCATCCAATAAGTTCATTTGTGTCATTGGATGAACATTTAGGTCATTTTCGTCCTCCCTAGGCTTATTCTTGTCCAATTAGGGTTTCTAACCAATCTTGTGCATCCAATAAGTTCATTTGTGTCATTGGATGAACATTTAGGTCATTTTCGTCCTCCCTAGGCTTATTCTTGTCCAATTAGGGTTTTTAACCAATCTTGTGCATCCAATAGGTGTGTTTGTGTCATTGGATGAACATTTAGGTCATTTTCGTCCTCCCTATGCTTATTCTTGTCCAATTAGGGTTTTAAGCCAATCTTGTGCACCCAATAGGTGTGTTTGTGTCATTTGATGAACATTTAGGTCATTTTTGTCCTCCCAAGGCTTATTCTTATCCAATTAGGGTTTTAAGCAATCTTGTGCATCCAATAAGTTCATTTGTGTCATTGGATTAAGATTTAAGTTATTTTCGTCCTCCCTAGGCTTATTCTTGTCCAGTTAGGGTTTTTAACCAATCTTGTGCATCCAATAGGTGTGTTTGTGTCATTGGATGAACATTTAGGTCATTTTCGTCCTCCCTAGGCTTATTCTTGTCCAATTAGGGTTTTTAACCAATCTTGTGCATCCAATAAGTTCATTTGTGTCATTGGATGAACATTTAGGTCATTTTCGTCCTCCCTAGGCTTATTCTTGTCCAATCAGGGTTTTTAACCAATCTTGTGCATCCAATAGGTGTGTTTGTGTCATTGGATGAACATTTAGGTCATTTTCGTCCTCCCTAGGCTTATTCTTGTCCAATTAGGGTTTCTAACCAATCTTGTGCATCCAATAGGTGTATTTGTGTCATTGGATGAACATTTAGGTCATTTTCGTCCTCCCTAGGCTTATTCTTGTCCAATTAGGGTTTTTAAGCAATCTTGTGCATCCAATAAGTTCATTTGTGTCATTGGATGAACATTTAGGTCATTTTCGTCCTCCCTAGGCTTATTCTTGTCCAATTAGGGTTTTTAACCAATCTTGTTTATCCAATAAGTTCATTTGTGTCATTGGATGAACATTTAGGTCATTTTCGTCCTCCCTAGAATTATTCTTTTCCAATTAGGGTTTCTAACCAATCTTGTGCATCCAATAAGTTCATTTGTGTCATTGGATGAAAATTTATGTCATTTTCGTCCTCCCTAGGCTTATTCTTGTCTAATTAGGGTTTTTAAGCAATCTTGTGCATCCAATAAGTTCATTTGTGTCATTGGATGAACATTTAGGTCATTTATGTCCTCCCTAGGCTTATTGTTGTCCAATTATGGTTTTTAACCAATCTTGTGCATCCAATAGGTGTGTTTGTGTCATTGGATGAACATTTAGGTCATTTTCTTCCTCCCTAGGCTTATTCTTGTCCAATTAGGGTTTCTAACCAATCTTGTGCATCCAATAGGTGTATTTGTGTCATTGGATGAACATTTAGGTCATTTTAGTCCTCCCTAGGCTTATTCTTGTCCAATTAAGGTTTTTAAGCAATCTTGTGCATCCAATAAGTTCATTTGTGTCATTGGATGAACATTTAGGTCATTTTCGTCCTCCCTAGGCTTATTCTTGTCCAATTAGGGTTTTTAACCAATCTTGTGCATCCAATAGGTGTGTTTGTGTCATTGGATGAACATTTAGGTCATTTTCGTCCTCCCTAGGTTTATTCTTGTCCAATTAGGGTTTTTAACCAATCTTGTGCATCCATTAAGTTCATTTGTATCATTGGATAAACATTTAGGTCATTTTCGTCCACCCTAGGCTTATTCTTGTCCAATTAGGGTTTTTAACCAATCTTGTGCCTCCAATAAGTTCATTTCTGGCAATGGATTAACATTTAGGTCATTTTCGTCCTCCCAAGGCTTATTCTTGTCCAATTAGGGTTTTTAACCAATCTTGTGCATCCAATAAGTTCATTTGTGTCATTGGATGAACATTTAGGTCATTTACGTCCTCCCTAGGCTTAATCTTGTCCAATTAGGGAGTTTAAGCAATCTTGTGAATCCAATAAGTTCATTTGTTTCATTGGATGAACATTTAGGTCATTTTCGTCCTCCCTAGGCTTATTCTTGTTCAATTAGGGTTTCTAACCAATCTTGTGCATCCAATAGGTGTGTTTGTGTCATTGGATGAACATTTAGGTCATTTTCGTCCTCCCTTGTCTTATTCTTGTCCAATTAGGGTTTTAAGCAATATTGTGCATCCAATAAGTTCATTTGTGTCATTGGATGAACATTTAGGTTATTTTAGTCCTCACTAGGCTTAGTTTTGTGCAATTAGGGTTTTTAACCAATCTTGTGCATCCAATAGGTGTGTTTGTGTCATTAAATGAACATTTAGGTCATTTTCATCCTCCCTAGGCTTATTGTTGTCCAATTAGGGTTTTTAACCAATCTTGTACATCCAATAGGTGTGTTTGTGTAATTGGATGAACATTTAGGTCATTTTCGTCCTCCCTAGTCTTATTCTTGTCCAATTAGGGTTTTAAGCAATCTTGTGCATCCAATAAGTTCATTTGTGTCATTGGATTAAGATTTAAGTCATTTACGTCCTCCATAGGCTTATTCTTGTTCAATTAGGGTTTCTAACAAATCTCGTGCATCCAATAGGTGTGTTTGTGTCAGTGGATGAACATTTAGGTCATTTTCGTCCTCCCTATGCTTATTCTTGTCTAATTAGGGTTTTTAAGCAATCTTGTGCATCCAATAAGTTCATTTGTTTCATTGGATGAACGTTTAGGTCATTTATGTCCTCCCTAGGCTTATTCTTGTCCAATTATGGTTTTTAACCAATCTTGTGCATCCAATAGGTGTGTTTGTGTCATTGGATGAACATTTAGGTCATTTTCGTCCTCCTTAGGCTTATTCTTGTCCAATTAGGGTTTCTAACCAATCTTGTGATTCCAATAGGTGTATTTGTGTCATTGGATGAACATTTAGGTCATTTTCGTCCTCCCTAGGTTTATTCTTGTCCAATTAGGGTTTTTAACCAATCTTGTGCATCCATTAAGTTCATTTGTATCATTGGATAAACATTTAGGTCATTTTCGTCCACCCTAGGCTTATTCTTGTCCAATTAGGGTTTTTAACCAATCTTGTGCCTCCAATAAGTTCATTTCTGGCAATGGATTAACATTTAGGTCATTTTCGTCCTCCCAAGGCTTATTCTTGTCCAATTAGGATTTTTAACCAATCTTGTGCATCCAATAAGTTCATTTGTGTCATTGGATGAACATTTAGGTCATTTACGTCCTCCCTAGGCTTAATCTTGTCCAATTAGGGAGTTTAAGCAATCTTGTGAATCCAATAAGTTCATTTGTTTCATTGGATGAACATTTAGGTCATTTTCGTCCTCCCTAGGCTTATTCTTGTTCAATTAGGGTTTCTAACCAATCTTGTGCATCCAATAGGTGTGTTTGTGTCATTGGATGAACATTTAGGTCATTTTCGTCCTCCCTTGTCTTATTCTTGTCCAATTAGGGTTTTAAGCAATATTGTGCATCCAATAAGTTCATTTGTGTCATTGGATGAACATTTAGGTTATTTTAGTCCTCACTAAGCTTAGTTTTGTGCAATTAGGGTTTTTAACCAATCTTGTGCATCCAATAGGTGTGTTTGTGTCATTAAATGAACATTTAGGTCATTTTCATCCTCCCTAGGCTTATTGTTGTCCAATTAGGGTTTTTAACCAATCTTGTACATCCAATAGGTGTGTTTGTGTAATTGGATGAACATTTAGGTCATTTTCGTCCTCCCTAGTCTTATTCTTGTCCAATTAGGGTTTTAAGCAATCTTGTGCATCCAATAAGTTCATTTGTGTCATTGGATTAAGATTTAAGTCATTTACGTCCTCCATAGGCTTATTCTTGTTCAATTAGGGTTTCTAACCAATCTCGTGCATCCAATAGGTGTGTTTGTGTCAGTGCATGAAAATTTAGGTCATTTTCGTCCTCCCTATGCTTATTCTTGTCTAATTAGGGTTTTTAAGCAATCTTGTGCATCCAATAAGTTCATTTGTTTCATTGGATGAACGTTTAGGTCATTTATGTCCTCCCTAGGCTTATTCTTGTCCAATTATGGTTTTTAACCAATCTTGTGCATCCAATAGGTGTGTTTGTGTCATTGGATGAACATTTAGGTCATTTTCGTCCTCCTTAGGCTTATTCTTGTCCAATTAGGGTTTTTAACCAATCTTGTGATTCCAATAGGTGTATTTGTGTCATTGGATGAACATTTAGGTCATTTTCTTCCTCCCTAGGCTTATTCTTGTCCAATTAGGGTTTTTAAGCAATCTTGTGCATCCAATAAGTTCATTTGTGTCATTGGATGAACATTTAGGTCATTTTCGTCCTCCCTAGGCTTATTCTTGTCCAATTAGGGTTTTTAACCAATCTTGTGCATCCAATAGGTGTGTTTGTGTCATTGGATGAACATTTAGGTCAGTTTTGTCCTCCTTAGGCTTATTCTTGTCCAATTAGGGTTTTTATCCAATCTTGTGCATCCAATAAGTTCATTTGTGTCATTGGATAAACATCTAGGTCATTTTCGTCCACCCTAGGCTTTTTCTTGTCCAATTAGGGTTTTTAACCAATCTTGTGCCTCCAATAAGTTCATTTGTGTCATTGGATGAACATTTAGGTCATTTTCGTCCTCCCAAGGCTTATTCTTGTCCAATTAGGGTTTTTAACCAATCTTGTGCATCCAATAAGTTCATTTGTGTCATTAGATGAACATATAGGTCATTTTCGTCCTCCCTAGGCTTATTCTTGTCCAATTATGGTTTTTAACCAATCTTGTGCATCCAATAGGTGTGTTTGTGTCATTGGATGAACATTTAGGTCATTTTCTTCCTCCCTAGGCTTATTCTTGTCCAATTAGGGTTTCTAACCAATCTTGTGCATCCAATAGGTGTATTTGTGTCATTGGATGAACATTTAGGTCATTTTCGTCCTCCCTAAGCTTATTCTTGTTCAATTAGGGTTTTTAAGCAATCTTGTGCATCCAATAAGTTCATTTGTGTCATTGGATGAACATTTAGGTCATTTTCGTCCTCCCTAGGCTTATTCTTGTCCAATTAGGGTTTTTAAGCAATCTTGTGCATCCAATAAGTTCATTTGTGTCATTGGATGAACATTTAGGTCATCTTTGTCCTCCCTAGGCTTATTCTTGTCCAATTAGGGTTTTTAACCAATCTTGTGCATCCAATAGGTGTATTTGTGTCATTGGATGAACATTTAGGTCATTTTCATCCTCCCTAGGCTTATTCTTGTCCAATTAGGGTTTTTAACCAATCTTGTGCATCCAATAGGTGTATTTGTGTCATTGGATGAACATTTAGGTCATTTTCGTCCTCCCTAGGCTTATTCTTGTCCAATTAGGGTTTTTAAGCAATCTTGTGCATCCAATAAGTTCATTTGTGTCATTGGATGAACATTTAGGTCATTTTCGTCCTCCCTAGGCTTATTCTTGTCCAATTAGGGTTTTTAACCAATCTTGTGCATCCAATAGGTGTGTTTGTGTCATTGGATGAACATTTTGGTCAGTTTTGTCCTCCCTAGGCTTATTCTTGTCCAATTAGGGTTTTTAACCAATCTTGTGTATCCAATAAGTTCATTTGTGTCATTGGATGAACATTTAGGTCATTTACGTCATCCCTAGAATTATTCTTGTCCAATTAGGGTTTCTAACCAATCTTGTGCATCCAATAAGTTCATTTGAATCATTGGATGAACATTTAGGTCATTTTCGTCCTCCCTAGGCTTATTCTTGTCTAATTAGGGTTTTTAAGCAATCTTGTGCATCCAATAAGTTCATTTGTGTCATTGGATGAACATTTAGGTCATTTATGTCCTCCCTAGGCTTATTCTTGTCCAATTATGGTTTTTAACCAATCTTGTGCATCCAATAGGTGTGTTTGTGTCATTGGATGAACATTTAGGTCATTTTCTTCCTCCCTAGGCTTATTCTTGTACAATTAGGGTTTCTAACCAATCTTGTGCATCCAATAGGTGTATTTGTGTCATTGGATGAACATTTAGGTCATTTTCGTCCTCCCTAGGCTTATTCTTGTCCAATTAGGGTTTTTAAGCAATCTTGTGCATCCAATAAGTTTATTTGTATCATTGGATGAACATTTAGGTTATTTTAGTCCTCACTAGGCTTAGTTTTGTGCAATTAGGGTTTTTAACCAATCTTGTGCATCCAATAGGTGTGTTTGTGTCATTAGATGAACATTTAGGTCATTTTCAACCTCCCTAGGCTTATTGTTGTCCAATTAGGGTTTTTGACCAATCTTGTGCATCCAATAGGTGTGTTTGTGTCATTGGATGAACATTTAGGTCATTTTCGTCCTCCCTAGTCTTATTCTTGTCCAATTAAGGTTTTAAGCAATCTTGTGCATCCAATAAGTTCATTTGTGTCATTGGATTAAGATTTAGGTCATTTTCGTCCTCCCTAGGCTTATTCTTGTTCAATTAGGGTTTCTAACCAATCTTGTGCATCCAATAGGTGTGTTTGTGTCATTGGATGAACATTTAGGTCATTTTCGTCTTCCCTAGTCTTATTCTTGTCCAATTAGGGTTTTAAGCAATCTTGTGCATCCAATAAGTTCATTTGTGTCATTGGATAAACATTTAGGTCATTTTCGTCCTCCCTAGGCTTATTCTTGTCTAATTAGGGTTTTTAAGCAATCTTGTGCATCCAATAAGTTCATTTGTGTCATTGGATGAAAATTTAGATCATTTTCGTCCTCCCTAGGCTTATTCTTGTCCAATTAGGGTTCCTAACCAATCTTGTGCATCCAATAGGTGGGTTTGTGTCATTGGATGAACATTTAGGTCATTTTCGTCCTCCCTAGTCTTATTCTTGTCCAAGTAGGGTTTTAAGCAATCTTGTGCATCCAATAAGTTCATTTGTGTCATTGGATGAACATTTAGGTCATTTTCGTCCTCCCTAGGCTTATTTTTGTGCAATTATGGTTTTTAACCAATCTTGTGCATCCAATAGGTGTGTTTGTGTTTATTGGATGAACATTTAGGTCAGTTTCGTCCTCCCTAGGCTTATTCTTGTCCAATTAGGGTTTCTAACCAATCTTGTGCATCCAATAGGTGTACTTGTGTCGTTGGATGAACATTTAGGTCATTTTCGTCCTCCCTAGGCTTATTCTTGTCTAATTAGGGTTTTTAAGCAATCTTGTGCATCCAATAAGTTCATTTGTGTCATTGGATGAACATTTAGGTCATTTTCGTCTTCCCTAGGCTTATTCTTGTCCAATTAGGGTTTCTAACCAATCTTGTGCATCCAATAGGTGTGTTTGTGTCATTGGATGAACATTTAGGTCATTTTCGTCCTCCCTAGTCTTATTCTTGTCCAATTAGGGTTTTAAGCAATCTTGCGCATCCAATAAGTTCATTTGTGTCATTGGATGAACATTTAGGTCATTTTCGTCCTCCCTAGGCTTATTCTTGTCCAATTAGGGTTTTTAAGCAATCTTGTGCATCCAATAAGTTCATTTGTGTCATTGGATGAACATTTAGGTCATTTTTGTCCACCCTAGGCTTATTCTTGTCCAATTAGGGTTTTTAACCAATCTTGTGCATCCAATAAGTTCATTTGTGTCATTGGATGAACATTTAGGTCATTTTCGTCCACCCAAGGCTTATTCTTGTCCAATTAAGGTTTTTAACCAATCTTGTGCATCCAATAAGTTCATTTGTGTCATTGGATGAACATTTAGGTCATTTTCGTCCTCCCTAGGCTTATTCTTGTCCAATTAGGGTTTTTAAGCAATCTTGTGCATCCAATAAGTTCATTTGTGTCATTGGATGAACATTTAGGTCATTTTCGTCCTCTCTAGGCTTATTCTTGTCCAATTAGGGTTTTTAACAATTCTTGTGCATCCAATAAGTTCATTTGTGTCATTGGATAATCATTTAGGTCATTTTCGTCCACCTTAGGCTTATTCTTGTCCAATTAGCGTTTTTAAGCAATCTTGTGCATCCAATAAGTTCATTTGTGTCATTCGATGAACATTTAGGTCATTTTCGTCCTTCCAAGGCTTATTCATGTCCAATTAGGGTTTTTAACAAATCTTGTGCATCCAATAAGTTCATTTGTGTCATTGGATAAACATTTAGGTTATGTTCGTCCACCCTAGGCTTATTCTTGTCCAATTAGGGTTTTTAACCAATCTTGTGCATCCAATATGTTCATTTGTGTCATTGGATGAACATTTAGGTCATTTTCGTCCTCCCTAGGCTTATTCTTGTCCAATTAGGGTTTCTAACCAATCTTGTGCATCCAATAGGTGTATTTGTGTCATTGGATGAACATTTAGGTCATTTTCGTCCTCCCTAGGCTTATTCTTGTCCAATTAGGGTTTTTAAGCAATCTTGTGCATCCAATAAGTTCATTTGTGTCATTGGATGAACATTTAGGTCATTTTCGTCCTCCAAAGGCTTATTCTTGTCCAATTAGGGTTTTTAACCAATCTTGTGCATCCAATAAGTTCATTTGTGTCATTGGATAAACATTTAGGTCATTTTCGTCCACCCTAAGCTTATTCTTGTCCAATTAGGGTTTTTAACCAATCTTGTGCATCCAATAAGTTCATTTGTGTCATTGGATGAACATTTAGGTCATTTTCGTCTTCCCAAGGCTTATTCTTGTCCAATTAGGGTTTTTAACAAATCTTGTGCATCCAATAAGTTCCTTTGTGTCATTGGATGAACATTTAGGTCATTTTCGTCCTCCCAAGGCTTATTCTTGTCCAATTAGGGTTTTTAACCAATCTTGTGCATCTAATAAGTTCATTTGTGTCATTGGATGAACATTTAGGTCATTTTCGTCCACCCTAGGCTTATTCTTGTCCAATTAGGGTTTTTAACCAATCTTGTGCATCCAATAAGTTCATTTGAGTCATTGGATGAACATTTAGGTCATTTTCGTTCACCCAAGGCTTATTCTTGTCCAATTAGGGTTTTTAACCAATCTTGTGCATCCAATAAGATCATTTGTGTCATTGGATGAACATTTAGGTCATTTTCGTCCTCCCTAGGCTTATTCTTGTCCAATTAGGGTTTTTAAGCAATCTTGTGCATCCAATAAGTTCATTTGTGTCATTGGATGAACATTTAGGTCATTTTCGTCCTCTCTAGGCTTATTCTTGTCCAATTAGGGTTTTTAACAATTCTTGTGCATCTAATAAGTTCATTTGTGTCATTGGATAATCATTTAGGTCATTTTCGTCCACCTTAGGCTTATTCTTGTCCAATTAGCGTTTTTAAGCAATCTTGTGCATCCAATAAGTTCATTTGTGTCATTCGATGAACATTTAGGTCATTTTCGTCCTTCCAAGGCTTATTCATGTCCAATTAGGGTTTTTAACAAATCTTGTGCATCCAATAAGTTCATTTGTGTCATTGGATAAACATTTAGGTTATTTTCGTCCACCCTAGGCTTATTCTTGTCCAATTAGGGTTTTTAACCAATCTTGTGCATCCAATATGTTCATTTGTGTCATTGGATGAACATTTAGGTCATTTTCGTCCTCTCTAGTCTTATTCTTGTCCAATTAGGGTTTCTAACCAATCTTGTGCATCCAATAGGTGTATTTGTGTCATTGGATGAACATTTAGGTCATTTTCGTCCTCCCTAGGCTTATTCTTGTCCAATTAGGGTTTTTAAGCAATCTTGTGCATCCAATAAGTTCATTTGTGTCATTGGATGAACATTTAGGTCATTTTCGTCCTCCAAAGGCTTATTCTTGTCCAATTAGGGTTTTTAACCAATCTTGTGCATCCAATAAGTTCATTTGTGTCATTGGATAAACATTTAGGTCATTTTCGTCCACCCTAAGCTTATTCTTGTCCCATTAGGGTTTTTAACCAATCTTGTGCATCCAATAAGTTCATTTGTGTCATTGGATGAACATTTAGGTCATTTTCGTCTTCCCAAGGCTTATTCTTGTCCAATTAGGGTTTTTAACCAATCTTGTGCATCCAATAAGTTCATTTGTGTAGTTGGATGAACATTTAGGTCATTTTCGTCCTCCCTAGGCTTATTCTTGTCCAATTAGGGTTTTTAAGCAATCTTGTGAATCCAATAAGTTCATTTGTTTCATTGGATGAACATTTAGGTCATTTTCGTCCTCCCTAGGCTTATTCTTGTTCAATTAGGGTTTCTAACCAATCTTGTGCATCCAATAGGTGTGTTTGTGTCATTGGATGAACATTTAGGTCATTTTCGTCCTCCCTTGTCTTATTCTTGTCCAATTAGGGTTTTAAGCAATCTTGTGCATCCAATAAGTTCATTTGTGTCATTGGATGAACATTTAGGTTATATTAGTCCTCACTAGGCTTAGTTTTGTGCAATTAGGGTTTTTAACCAATCTTGTGCATCCAATAGGTGTGTTTGTGTCATTAAATGAACATTTAGGTCATTTTCATCCTCCCTAGGCTTATTGTTGTCCAATTAGGGTTTTTAACCAATCTTGTGCATCCAATAGGTGTGTTTGTGTAGTTGGATGAACATTTAGGTCATTTTCGTCCTCCTTAGTCTTATTCTTGTCCAATTAGGGTTTTAAGCAATCTTGTGCATCCAATAACTTCATTTGTGTCATTGGATTAAGATTTAAGTCATTTTCGTCCTCCATAGGCTTATTCTTGTTCAATTAGGGTTTCTAACCAATCTCGTGCATCCAATAGGTGTGTTTGTGTCAGTGGATGAACATTTACGTCATTTTCGTCCTCCCTATGCTTATTCTTGTCTAATTAGGGTTTTTAAGCAATCTTGTGCATCCAATAAGTTCATTTGTTTCATTGGATGAACATTTAGGTCATTTATGTCCTCCCTAGGCTTATTCTTGTCCAATTATGGTTTTTAACCAATCTTGTGCATCCAATAGGTGTGTTTGTGTCATTGGATGAACATTTAGGTAATTTTCGTCCTCCCTAGGCTTATTCTTGTCCAATTAGGGTTTCTAACCAATCTTGTGATTCCAATAGGTGTATTTGTGTCATTGGATGAACATTTAGGTCATTTTCTTCCTCCCTAGGCTTATTCTTGTCCAATTAGGGTTTTTAAGCAATCTTGTGCATCCAATAAGTTCATTTGTGTCATTGGATGAACATTTAGGTCATTTTCGTCCTCCCTAGGCTTATTCTTGTCCAATTAGGGTTTTTAACCAATCTTGTGCATCCAATAGGTGTGTTTGTGTCATTGGATGAACATTTAGGTCAGTTTTGTCCTCCCTAGGCTTATTCTTGTCCAATTAGGGTTTTTAACCAATCTTGTGCATCCAATAAGTTCATTTGTGTCATTGGATAAACATTTAGGTCATCTTCGTCCACCCTAGGCTTATTCTTGTCCAATTAGGGTTTTTAACCAATCTTGTGCCTCCAATAAGTTCATTTGTGTCATTGGATGAACATTTAGGTCATTTTCGTTCTCCCAAGGCTTATTCTTGTCCAATTAGGGTTTTTAACCAATCTTGTGCATCCAATAAGTTCATTTGTGTCATTAGATGAACATATAGGTCATTTTCGTCCTCCCTAGGCTTATTCTTGTCCAATTAGGGTTTTTAAGCAATCTTGTGAATCCAATAAGTTCATTTGTTTCATTGGATGAACATTTAGGTCATTTTCGTCCTCCCTAGGTTTATTCTAGTCCAATTAGGGTTTTTAACCAATCTTGTGCATCCAATAAGTTCATTTGTGTCATTGGATAAACATTTAGGTCATTTTCGTCCACCCTAGGCTTATTCTTGTCCAATTAGGGTTTTTAACCAATCTTGTGCCTCCAATAAGTTCATTTCTGTCAATGGATTAACATTTAGGTCATTTTCGTCCTCCCAAGGCTTATTCTTGTACAATTAGGGTTTTTAACCAATCTTGTGCATCCAATAAGTTCATTTGTGTCATTGGATGAACATTTAGGTCATTTACGTCCTCCCTAGGATTATTCTTGTCCAATTAGGGTTTTTAAGCAATCTTGTGAATCCAATAAGTTCATTTGTTTCATTGGATGAACATTTAGGTCATTTTCGTCCTCCCTAGGCTTATTCTTGTTCAATTAGGGTTTCTAACCAATCTTGTGCATCCAATAAGTGTGTTTGTGTCATTGGATGAACATTTAGGTCATTTTCGTCCTCCCTTGTCTTATTCTTGTCCAATTAGGGTTTTAAGCAATCTTGTGCATCCAATAGGTGTGTTTGTGTAATTGGATGAACATTTAGGTCATTTTCGTCCTCCCTAGGCTTATTCTTGCCCAATTAGGGTTTATAAGCAATCTTGTGCATCCAATAAGTTCATTTGTGTCATTGGATGAACATTTAGGTCATTTTTGTCCTCCCTAGGCTTATTCTTGTCCAATTAGGGTTTCTAACCAATCTTGTGCATCCAATAAGTTCATTTGTGTCATTGGATTAAGATTTAAGTCATTTTCGTCCTCCATAGGCTTATTCTTGTTCAATTAGGGTTTCTAACCAATCTCGTGCATCCAATAGGTGTGTTTGTGTCAGTGGATGAACATTTAGGTCATTTTCGTCCTCCCTATGCTTATTCTTGTCTAATTAGGGTTTTTAAGCAATCTTGTGCATCCAATAAGTTCATTTGTTTCATTGGATGAACATTTAGGTCATTTATGTCCTCCGTAGGCTTATTCTTGTCCAATTATGGTTTTTAACCAATCTTGTGGATCCAATAGGTGTGTTTGTGTCATTGGATGAACATTTAGGTCATTTTCGTCCTCCTTAGGCTTATTCTTGTCCAATTAGGGTTTCTAACCAATCTTGTGATTCCAATAGGTGTATTGGTGTCATTGGATGAACATTTAGGTCATTTTCTTCCTCCCTAGGCTTATTCTTGTCCAATTAGGGTTTTTAAGCAATCTTGTGCATCCAATAAGTTCATTTGTGTCATTGGATGAACATTTAGGTCATTTTCGTCCTCCCTAGGCTTATTCTTGTCCAATTAGGGTTTTTAACCAATCTTGTGCATCCAATAGGTGTGTTTGTGTCATTGGATGAACATTTAGGTCAGTTTTGTCCTCCCTAGGCTTATTCTTGTCCAATTAGGGTTTTTAACCAATCTTGTGCATCCAATAAGTTCATTTGTGTCATTGGATAAACATCTAGGTCATTTTCGTCCTCCCTAGGCTTATTCTTGTTCAATTAGGGTTTCTAACCAATCTTGTGCCTCCAATAAGTTCATTTGTGTCATTGGATGAACATTTAGGTCATTTTCGTCCTCCCAAGGCTTATTCTTGTCCAATTAGGGTTTTAACCAATCTTGTGCATCCAATAAGTTCATTTGTGTCATTAGATGAACATATAGGTCATTTTCGTCCTCCCTAGGCTTATTCTTGTCCAATTAGGGTTTTTAAGCAATCTTGTGCATCCAATAAGTTCATTTGTGTCATTGGATGAACATTTAGGTCATTTTCGTCCTCCCTAGGCTTATTCTTGTCCAATTAGGGTTTTTAACCAATCTTGTGCATCCAATAGGTGTGTTTGTGTCATTGGATGAACATTTAGGTCATTTTCGTCCTCCCTAGGCTTATTCTTGTCCAATTAAGATTTTTAACCAATCTTGTGTATCCAATAAGTTCATTTGTGTCATTGGATGAACATTTAGGTCATTTACGTCCTCCCTAGAATTAGTCTTGTCCAATTAGGGTTTCTAACCAATCTTGTGCATCCAATAAGTTCATTTGTGTCATTGGATGAACATTTAGGTCATTTTCGTCCTCCCTAGGCTTATTCTTGTCTAATTAGGGTTTTTAAGCAATCTTGTGCATCCAATAAGTTCATTTGTGTCATTGGATGAACATTTAGGTCATTTATGTCCTCCCTAGGCTTATTCTTGTCCAATTATGGTTTTTAACCAATCTTGTGCATCCAATAGGTGTGTTTGTGTCATTGGATGAACATTTAGGTCATTTTCTTCCTCCCTAGGCTTATTCTTGTCCAATTAGGGTTTCTAACCAATCTTGTGCATCCAATAGGTGTGTTTGTGTCATTGGATGAACATTTAGGTCATTTTCGTCCTCCCTAGGCTTATTCTTGTCCAATTAGGGTTTCTAACCAATCTTGTGCATCCAATAGGAGTGTTTGTGTCATTGGATGAACATTTAGGTCACTTTCGTCCTCCCTAGGCTTATTCTTGTCCAATTAGGGTTTTTAAGCAATCTTGTGCATCCAATAAGTTCATTTGTGTCATTGGATGAACATTTAGGTCATTTTCGTCCTCCCTAGGCTTATTCTTGTCCAATTAGGGTTTTTAACCAATCTTGTGCATCCAATAAGTTCATTTGTGTCATTGGATGAACATTTAGGTCATTTTCGTCCTCCCTAGGCTTATTCTTGTCCAATTAGGGTCTTTAAGCAATCTTGTGCATCCAATAAGTTCATTTGTGTCATTGGATGAACATTTAGGTCATTTTCGTCCTCCCTAGGCTTATTCTTGTCCAATTAGGGTTTTTAACCAATCTTGTGCATCCAATAGGTGTGTTTGTGTCATTGGATGAACATTTAGGACATTTTCGTCCTCCCTATGCTTATTCTTGTCCATTTAAGGTTTCTAACCAATCTTGTGCATCCAATAAGTTCATTTGTGTCATTGGATGAACATTTAGGTCATTTTCGTCCTCCCTAGGCTTATTCTGGTCCAATTAGGGTTTTTAACCAATCTTGTGCATCCAATAGGTGTGTTTGTGTCATTGGATGAACATTTAGGTCATTTTCGTCCTCCCTAGGCTTATTCTTGTCCAATTAGGGTTTCTAACCAATCTTGTGCATCCAATAGGTGTATTTGTGTCATTGGATGAACATTTAGGTCATTTTCGTCCTCCCTAGGCATATTCTTGTCTAATTAGGGTTTTTAAGCAATCTTGTGCATCCAATAAGTTCATTTGTGTTATTGGATGAACATTTAGGTCATTTTCGTCCTCTCTAGGCTTATTCTTGTCCAATTAGCGTTTTTAACCAATCTTGTGCATCCAATAGGTGTGCTTGTGTCATTGGATGAACATTTAGGTCAGTTTCGTCCTCCCTAGGCTTATTCTTGTCCAATTAGGGTTTCTAACAAATCTTGTGCATCCAATAGGTGTATTTGTGTCATTGGATGAACATTTAGGTCATTTTCGTCCTCCCTAGGCTTATTCTTGTCCAATTAGGGTTTTTAAGCAATCTTGTGCATCCAATAAGTTCATTTGTGTCATTGGATGAACATTTAGGTCATTTTCGTCCTCCCTAGGCATATTCTTGTCCAATTAGGGTTTTTAACCAATCTTGTGCATCCAATAGGTGTATTTGTGTCATTGGATGAACATTTAGGTCAGTTTCGTCCTCCTTAGGCTTATTCTTGTCCAATTAGGGTTTCTAACGAATCTTGTGCATCCAATAGGTGTATTTGTGTCATTGGATGAACATTTAGGTCATTTTCGTCCTCCCTAGGCTTATTCTTGTCCAATTAGGGTTTTTAAGCAATCTTGTGCATCCAATAAGTTCATTTGTGTCATTGGATGAACATTTAGGTCATTTTCGTCCTCCCTAGGCTTGTTCTTGTCCAATTAGGGTTTTTAACCAATCTTGTGCATCCAATAAGTTCATTTATGTCATTGGATGAACATTTAGATCATTTTCGTCCTCCCTAGGCTTATTCTTGTCAAATTAGGGTTTCTAACCAATCTTTTGCATCCAATAGGTGTATTTGTGTCATTGGATGAACATTTAGGTCATTTTCGTCCTCCCTAGGCTTATTCTTGTCCAATTAGGGTTTTTAAGCAATCTTGTGCATCCAATAAGTTCATTTGTGTCATTGGATGAACATTTAGATCATTTTCGTCCTCCCTAGGCTTATTCTTGTCCAACTAGGGTTTCTAACCATTCTTGTGCATCCAATAGGTGTGTTTGTGTCTCATTGGATGAACATTTAGGTCATTTTCGTCCTCCCTAGTCTTATTCTTGGTTAATTAGGGTTTTAAGCAATCTTGTGCATCCAATAAGTTCATTTGTGTCATTGGATTAAGATTTAAGTCATTTTCGTCCTCCCTAGGCTTATTCTTGTTCAATTATGGTTTCTAACCAATCTTGTGCATCCAATAGGTGTGTTTGTGTCATTGGATGAACATTAAGGTCATTTTCGTCCTCTCCAGTCTTATTCTTGTCCAATTAGGGTTTTAAGCAATCTTGTGCATCCAATAAGTTCATTTGTGTCATTGGATGAACATTAAGGTCATTTTTCCTCCTCCCTAGGCTTATTCTTGTCCAATTAGGTTTTTAAGCAATCTTGTGCATCCAATAAGTTCATTTGTGTCATTGGATGAACATTTAGGTCATTTTCGTCCTCCCTAGGCTTATTCTTGTCCAATTAGGGTTTCTAACCAATCTTGTGCATCCAATAAGTTCATTTGTGTCATTGGATGAACATTTAGGTCATTTTCGTCCTCCCAAGGCCTATTCTTGTCCAATTAGGGTTTTTAACCAATCTTGTGCATCCAATAAGTTCATTTGTGTCATTGGATGAACATTTAGGTCATTTTCGTCCTCCCTAGGCTTATTCTTGTCCAATTAGGGTTTTTAAGCAATCTTGTGCATCCAATAAGTTTATTTGTGTCATTGGATGAACATTTAGGTCATTTTCGTCCTCCCTAGGCTTATTCTTGTCCAATTAGGGTTTTTAACCAATCTTGTGCTTCCAATAAGTTCATTTGTGTCATTGGATAAACATTTAGGTCATTTTCGTCCACCCTAGGCTTATTCTTGTCCAATTAGGGTTTTTAACCAATCTTGTGCCTCCAATAAGTTCATTTCTGTCAATGGATTAACATTTAGGTCATTTTCGTCCTCCCAAGGCTTATTCTTGTCCAATTAGGGTTTTTAACCAATCTTGTGCATCCAATAAGTTCATTTGTGTCATTGGATGAACATTTAGGTCATTTACGTCCTCCCTAGGCTTATTCTTGTCCAATTAGGGTTTTTAAGCAATCTTGTGAATCCAATAAGTTCATTTGTTTCATTGGATGAACATTTAGGTAATTTTCGTCCTCCCTAGGCTTATTCTTGTTCAATTAGGGCTTCTAACCAATCTTGTGCATCCAATAGGTGTGTTTGTGTCATTGGATGAACATTTAGGTCATTTTCGTCCTCCCTTGTCTTATTCTTGTCCAATTAGGGTTTTAAGCAATCTTGTGCATCCAATAAGTTCATTTGTGTCATTGGATGAACATTTAGGTTATTTTAGTCCTCACTAGGCTTAGTTTTGTGCAATTAGGGTTTTTAACCAATCTTGTGCATCCAATAGGTGTGTTTGTGTCATTAAATGAACATTTAGGTCATTTTCATCCTCCCTAGGCTTATTGTTGTCCAATTAGGGTTTTTAACCAATCTTGTGCATCCAATAGGTGTGTTTGTGTCATTGGATGAACATTTAGGTCATTTTCGTCCTCCCTAGGCTTATTCTTTTCCAATTAAGATTTTTAACCAATCTTGTGTATCCAATAAGTTCATTTGTGTCATTGGATGAACATTTAGGTCATTTACGTCCTCCCTAGAATTATTCTTGTCCAATTTGGGTTTCTAACCAATCTTGTGCATCCAATAAGTTCATTTGAATCATTGGATGAACATTTAGGTCATTTTCGTCCTCCCTAGGCTTATTCTTGTCTAATTAGGTTTTTTAAGCAATCTTGTGCATCCAATAAGTTCATTTGTGTCATTGGATGAACATTTAGGTCATTTATGTCCTCCCTAGGCTTATTCTTGTCCAATTATGGTTTTTAACCAATCTTGTGCATCCAATAGGTGTGTTTGTGTCATTGGATGAACATTTAGGTCAATTTCTTCCTCCCTAGGCTTATTCTTGTCCAATTAGGGTTTCTAACCAATCTTGTGCATCCAATAGGTGTATTTGTGTCATTGGATGAACATTTAGGTCATTTTCGTCCTCCCTAGGCTTATTCTTGTCCAATTAGGGTTTTTAAGCAATCTTGTGCATCCAATAAGTTCATTTGTGTCATTGGATGAACATTTAGGTCATTTTCGTCCTCCCTAGGCTTATTCTTGTCCAATTAGGGTTTTTAACGAATCTTGTGCATCCAATAGGTGTGTTTGTGTCATTGGATGAACATTTAGGTCATTTTCGTCCTCCCTAGGCTTATTCTTGTCCAATTAGGATTTTTAACCAATCTTGTGCATCCAATAAGTTCATTTGTGTCATTGGATGAACATTTAGGTCATTTTCGTCCTCCCTAGAATTATTCTTGTCCAATTAGGGTTTCTAACTAATCTTGTGCATCCAATAAGTTCGTTTGTGTCATTGGATGAACATTTAGGTCATTTTCGTCCTCCCTAGGCTTATTCTTGTCTAATTAGGGTTTTTAAGCAATCTTGTGCATCCAATAAGTTCATTTGTGTCATTGGATGAACATTTAGGTCATTTTCGTCCTACCTAGGCTTATTCTTGTCCAATTAGGGTTTCTAACCAATCTTGTGCATCAAATAGTTGTATTTGTGTCATTGGATGAACATTTAGGTCATTTTCGTCCTCCCTAGGCTTATTCTTGTCCAATTAGGGTTTTTAAGCAATCTTGTGCATCCAATAAGTTCATTTGTGTCATTGGATGAACATTTAGGTCATTTTCGTCCTCCCTAGGCTTATTCTTGTCCAATTTGGGTTTTTAACTAATCTTGTGCATCCAATAGGTGTGTTTGTGTCTTTGGATGAACATTTAGGTCATATTTGTCCTCCCTAGGCTTATTCTTGTCCAATTAGGGTTTTTAACCAATCTTGTGCATCCAGTAAGTTCATTTGTGTCATTGGATAAACATTTAGGTCATTTTCGTCCACCCTAGGCTTATTCTTGTCCAATTAGGGTTTTTAACCAATCTTGTGCCTCCAATAAGTTCATTTGTGTCATTGGATGAACATTTAGGTCATTTTCGTCCTCCCAAGGCTTATTCTTGTCCAATTAGGGTTTTTAACCAATCTTGTGCATCCAATAAGTTCATTTGTGTCATTGGATGAACATTTAGGTCATTTTCGTCCTCCCTAGGCTTATTCTTGTCCAATTAGGGTTTTTAAGCAATCTTGTGAATCCAATAAGTTCATTTGTTTCATTGGATGAACATTTAGGTCATTTTCGTCATCCCTAGGCTTATTCTTGTCCAATTAGGGTTTTTAACCAATCTTGTGCATCCAATAGGTTCATTTGTGTCATTGGATGAACATTTAGGTCATTTTCGTCCTACCTAGGCTTATTCTTGTCCAATTAGGGTTTCTAACCAATCTTGTGCATCCAATAGGTGTATTTGTGTCATTGGATGAACATTTAGGTCATTTTCGTCCTCCCTAGGCTTATTCTTGTCCAATTAGGGTTTTTAAGCAATCTTGTGCATCCAATAAGTTCATTTGTGTCATTGGTTGAACATTTAGGTCATTTTCGTCCTCCCTAGGCTTATTCTTGTCCAATTAGGGTTTCTAACCAATCTTGTGCATCCAATAGGTGTATTTGTGTCATTGGATGAACATTTAGGTCATTTTCATCCTCCCTAGGCTTATTGTTGTCCAATTAGGGTTTTTAACCAATCTTGTGCATCCAATAGGTGTGTTTGTGTCATTGGATGAACATTTAGGTCATTTTCGTCCTCCCTAGTCTTATTCTTGTCCAATTAGGGTTTTAAGCAATCTTGTGCATCAAATAAGTTCATATGTGTCATTGGATTAAGATTTAAGTCATTTTCGTCCTCCCTAGGCTTATTCTTGTTCAATTAGGGTTTCTAACCAATCTTGTGCATCCAATAGGTGTGTTTGTGTCATTGGATGAACATTTAGGTCATTTTCGTCTTCCCTATTCTTATTCTTGTCCAATTAGGGTTTTAAGCAATCTTGTGCATCCAATAAGTTCATTGGTGTCATTGGATGAACATTTAGGTCATTCTCGTCCTCCCTAGGCTTATTCTTGTCTAATTAGGGTTATTGAGCAATCTTGTGCATCCAATAAGTTCATTTGTGTCATTGGATGAACATTTAGATCATTTTCGTCCTCCCTAGGCTTATTCTTGTCCAATTAGGGTTTCTAACCAATCTTGTGCATCCAATAGGTGGGTTTGTGTCATTGGATGAACATTTAGGTCATTTTCGTCCTCCCTAGGCTTATTCTTGTCTAATTAGGGTTTTTAAGCAATCTTGTCCATCCAATAAGTTCATTTGTGTCATTGGATGAACATTTAGGTCACTTATGTCCTCCCTAGGCTTATTCTTGTCCAATTATGGTTTTTAACCAATCTTGTGCATCCAATAGGTGTGTTTGTGTCATTGGATGAACATTTAGGTCATTTTCGTCCTCCCTAGGCTTATTCTTGTTCAATTAGGGTTTCTAACCAATCTTGTGCATCCAATAGGTGTGTTTGTGTCATTGGATGAACATTTAGGTCATTTTTGCCTCCCTTGTCTTATTCTTGTCCAATTAGGGTTTTAAGCAATCTTGTGCATCCAATAAGTTCATTTGTGTCATTGGATGAACATTTAGGTTATTTTAGTCCTCACTAGGCTTAGTTTTGTGCAATTAGGGTTTTTAACCAATCTTGTGCATCCAATAGGTGTGTTTGTGTCATTAAATGAACATTTAGGTCATTTTCATCCTCCCTAGGCTTATTGTTGTCCAATTAGGGTTTTTAACCAATCTTGTGCATCCAATAGGTGTGTTTGTGTAATTGGATGAACATTTAGGTCATTTTCGTCCTCCGTAGTCTTATTCTTCTCCAATTAGGGTTTTAAGCAATCTTGTGCATCCAATAAGTTCATTTGTGTCATTGGATTAAGATTTAAGTCATTTTCGTCCTCCCTAGGCTTATTCTTGTTCAATTAGGGTTTCTAACCAATCTTGTGCATCCAATAGGTGTGTTTGTGTCAGTGGATGAACATTTAGGTCATTTTCGTCCTCCCTAGGCTTATTCTTGTCTAATTAGGGTTTTTAAGCAATCTTGTGCATCCAATAAGTTCATTTGTGTCATTGGATGAACATTTAGGTCATTTATGTCCTCCCTAGGCTTATTCTTGTCCAATTAGGGTTTCTAACCAATCTTGTGATTCCAATAGGTGTATTTGTGTCGTTGGATGTACATTTAGGTTATTTTCGTCCTCCCTAGGCTTATTCTTGTCCAATTAGGGTTTTTAAGCAATCTTGTGCATCCAATAAGTTCATTTGTGTCATTGGATGAACATTTAGGTCATTTTCGTCCTCCCTAGGCTTATTCTTGTCCAATTAGGGTTTTTAACCAATCTTGTGCATCCAATAGGTGTGTTTGTGTCATTGGATGAACATTTAGGTCAGTTTTGTCTTCCCAAGGCTTATTCTTATCCAATTAGGGTTTTAAGCAATCTTGTGCATCCAATAAGTTCATTTGTGTCATTGGATAAACATTTAGGTCATTTTCGTCCACCCTAGGCTTATTCTTGTCCAATTAGGGTTTTTAACCAATCTTGTGCCTCCAATAAGTTCATTTGTGTCATTGGATGAACATTTAGGTCATTTTCGTCCTCCCAAGGCTTATTCTTGTCCAATTAGGGTTTTTAACCAATCTTGTGGATCCAATAAGTTCATTTGTGTCATTGGATGAACATTTAGGTTATTTTCGTCCTCCCTAGGCTTATTCTTGTCCAATTAGGGTTTTTAAGCAATCTTGTGAATCCAATAAGTTCATTTGTTTCATTGGATGAACATTTAGGTCATTTTCGTCCTCCCTAGGCTTATTCTTGTTCAATTAGGGCTTCTAACCAATCTTGTGCATCCAATAGGTGTGTTTGTGTCATTGGATGAACATTTAGGTCATTTTCGTCCTCCCTTGTCTTATTCTTGTCCAATTAGGGTTTTAAGCAATCTTGTGCATCCAATAAGTTCATTTGTGTCATTGGATGAACATTTAGGTTATTTTAGTCCTCACTAGGCTTAGTTTTGTGCAATTAGGGTTTTTAACCAATCTTGTGCATCCAATAGGTGTGTTTGTGTCATTAAATGAACATTTAGGTCATTTTCGTCCTCCCTAGGCTTATTCTTGTCCAATTAGGGTTTTTAACCAATCTTGTGCATCCAATAAGTTCATTTGTGTCATTGGATGAACATTTAGGTCATTTTCGTCCTCCCTAGGCATATTCTTGTCCAATTAGGGTTTTTAACCAATCTTGTTCATCCAATAGGTGTATTTGTGTCATTGGATGAACATTTAGGTCATTTTCGTCCTCCCTAGGCTTATTCTTGTCCAATTAGGGTTTTTAAGCAATCTTGTGCATCCAATAAGTTCATTTGTGTCATTGGATGAACATTTAGGTCATTTTCGTCCTCCCTAGGCTTATTCTTGTCCAATTAGGGTTTTTAACCAATCTTGTGCATCCAATAAGTTCATTTGTGTCATTGGATGAACATTTAGGTCATTTTCGTCCTTCCTAGGCTTATTCTTGTCCAATTAGGGTTTTTAAGAAATCTTGTGCATCCAATAAGTTCATTTGTGTCATTGGATGAACATTTAGGTCATTTTCGTCCTCCCTAGGCATATTCTTGTCCAATTAGGGTTTTTAACGAATCTTGTGCATCCAATAGGTGTATTTGTGTCATTGGATGAACATTTAGGTCATTTTCGTCCTCCCTAGGCTTATTCTTGTCCAATTAGGGTTTTTAAGCAATCTTGTGCATCCAATAAGTTCATTTGTGTCATTGGATGAACATTTAGGTCATTTTCGTCCTCCCTAGGCATATTCTTGACCAATTAGGGTTTTTAACCAATCTTGTGCATCCAATAGGTGTATTTGTGTCATTGGATGAACATTTAGGTCATTTTCGTCCTCCCTAGGCTTATTCTTGTTCAATTAGGGTTTTTAAGCAATCTTGTGCATCCAATAAGTTCATTTGTGTCATTGGATGAACATTTAGGTCATTTTCGTCCTCCCTAGGCTTATTCTTGTCCAATTAGGGTTTTTAACCAATCTTGTGCATCCAATAGGTGTGTTTGTGCCATTGGATGAACATTTAGGTCATTTTCATCCTCCCTAGGCTTATTGTTGTGCAATTAGGGTTTTTAACCAATCTTGTGCATCCAATAAGTTCATTTGTGTCATTGGATGAACATTTAGGTCATTTTCATCCTCCCTAGGCTTATTGTTGTCCAATTAGGGTTTTTAACCAATCTTGTGCATCCAATAGGTGCGTTTGTGTCATTGGATGAACATTTAGGTCATTTTCGTCCTCCCTAGGCTTATTCTTGTCCAATTAGGGTTTCTAACCAATCTTGTGCATCCAATAGGTGTATTTGTGTCATTGGATGAACATTTAGGTAATTTTCGTCCTCCCTAGGCTTATTCTTGTCTAATTAGGGTTTTTAAGCAATCTTGTGCATCCAATAAGTTCATTTGTGTCATTGGATGAACATTTAGGTCATTTTCGTCCTCCCTAGGCTTATTCTTGTCCAATTAGGGTTTTTAACCAATCTTGTGCATCCAATAAGTTCATTTGTGTCATTGGATGAACATTTAGGTCATTTTCGTCCTCCCTAGGCTTATTCTTGTCCAATTAGGATTTTTAACCAATCTTGTGCTTCCAATAAGTTCATTTGTGTCATTGGATGAACATTTAGGTCATTTTCGTCCTCCCTAGGCTTATTCTTGTCCAATTAGGGTTTTTAACCAATCTTGTGCATCCAATAAGTTCATTTGTGTCATTGGATGAACATTTAGGTCATTTTCGTCCTCCCTAGTCTTATTCTTGTCCAATTAGGGTTTTTATGCAATCTTGTGCATCCAATAGGCGTGTTTGTGTCATTGGAGGAACATTTAGGTCATTTTCGTCCTCCCTAGTCTTATTCTTGTCCAATTAGGGTTTTTATGCAATCTTGTGCATCCAATTGGTGTGTTTGTGTCATTGGACGAACATTTAGGTCATTTTCGCCCTCCCTAGGCTTATTCTTGTCCAATTATCGTTTTTAACCAACCTTGTGCATCCAATAAGTTCATTTGTGTCATTGGATGAACATTTAGGTCATTTTCGTCCTCCCTAGGCTTATTCTTGTCCAATTAGGGTTTTTAACCAATCTTGTGCATCCAATAAGTTCATTTGTGTCATTGGATGAACATTTAGGTCATTTTCGTTCTCCCAAGGCTTATTCTTGTCTAATTAGGGTTTTTAACCAATCTTGTGCATCCAATAGGTGTGTTTGTGTCATTCGATGAACATATAGGTCATTTTCGTCCTCCCTAGGCTTATTCTTGTCCAATTAGGGTTTCTAACCAATCTTGTGCATCCAATAGGTGTATTTGTGTCATTGGATGAACATTTAGGTCATTTTCGTCCTCCCTAGGCTTATTCTTGTCCAATTAGGGTTTTTAACCAATCTTGTGCATCCAATAGGTGTGTTTGTGTCATTGGATGAACATTTAGGTCAGTTTCGTCCTCCCTAGGTTTATTCTTGTCCAATTAGGGTTTCTAACGAATCTTGTGCATCCAATAGGTGTATTTGTGTCATTGGATGAACATTTAGGTCATTTTCGTCCTCCCTAGGCTTATTCTTGTCTAATTAGGGTTTTTAAGCAATCTTGTGCATCCAATAAGTTCATTTGTGTTATTGGATGAACATTTAGGTCATTTTTGTCCTCCCTAGGCTTATTCTTGTCCAATTAGGGTTTTTAACCAATCTTGTGCATCCAATAGGTGTGTTTGTGTCATTGGATGAACATTTAGGTCAGTTTCGTCCTCCCTAGGCTTATTCTTGTCCAATTAGGGTTTCTAACGAATCTTTTGCATCCAATAGGTGTATTTGTGTCATTGGATGGACATTTAGGTCATTTTCGTCCTCCCTAGGCTTATTCTTGTCCAATTAGGGTTTTTAAGCAATCTTGTGCATCCAATAAGTTCATTTGTGTCATTGGATAAACATATAGGTCATTTTCGTCCTCCCTAGGCATATTCTTGTCCAATTATGGTTTTTAACCAATCTTTTGCATCCAATAGGTGTATTTGTGTCATTGGATGAACATTTAGGTCATTTTCGTCCTCCCTAGGCTTATTCTTGTCCAATTAGGGTTTTTAAGCAATCTTGTGCATCCAATAAGTTCATTTGTGTCATTGGATGAACATTTAGGTCACTTTCGTCTTCCCTAGGCTTATTCTTGTCCAATTAGGGTTTTTAACCAATCTTGTGCATCCAATAAGTTCATTTGTGTCATTGGATGAACATTTAGGTCATTTTCGTCCTTCCTAGGCTTATTCTTGTCCAATTAGGGTTTTTAACCAATCTTGTGTATCCAATAGGTGTGTTTGTGTCATTGGATGAACATTTAGGTCATTTTCATCCTCCCTAGGCTTATTCTTGTCCAATTAGGGTTTTTAACCAATCTTGTGCATCCAATAAGTTCATTTGTGTCATTGGATGAACATTTAGGTCATTTTCGTCCTCCCTAGGCATATTCATGTCCAATTAAGGTTTTTAACCAATCTTGTGCATCCAATAGGTGTATTTGTGTCATTGGATGAACATTTAGGTCATTTTCGTCCTCCCTAGGCTTATTCTTGTCCAATTAGGGTTTTTAAGCAATCTTGTGCATCCAATAAGTTCATTTGTGTCATTGGATGAACATTTAGGTCATTTTCGTCCTCCCTAGGCTTATTCTTGTCCAATTAGGGTTTTTAACCAATCTTGTGCATCCAATAAGTTCATTTGTGTCATTGGATGAACATTTAGGTCATTTTCGTCCTCCCTAGTCTTATTCTTGTCCAATTAGGGTTTTTATGCAATCTTATGCCTCCAATAGGTGTGTTTGTGTTATTGTAGGAACGTTTAGGTCATTTTCGTCCTCCCTAGTTTTATTCTTGTCCAATTAGGGTTTTTATGCAATCTTGTGCATCCAATAGGTTTGTTTGTGTCATTGGACGAACATTTAGGTCATTTTGGTCCTCCCTAGGCTTATTCTTGTCCAATTAGGGTTTTTAACAACTCTTGTGCATCCAATAAGTTCATTTGTGTCATTGGATGAACATTTAGGTCATTTTCGTCATCCCTAGTCTTATTCTTGTCCAATTAGGGTTTTAAGCAATCTTGTGCATCCAATATGTGTGTTTGTGTCATTGGATGAACATTTAGGTCATTTTCGTCCTCCCTATGCTTATTCTTGTCCAATTAGGGTTTTTAACCAATCTTGTGCATACAATAAGTTCATTTGTGTCATTGGATGAACATTTAGGTCATTTTCGTCCTCCCTAGTCTTATTCTTGTCCAATTAGGGATTTTATGCAATCTTGTGCATCCAATAGGTGTGTTTGTGTCATTGGACGAACATTTAGGTCATTTCCGTCCTCCCTAGGCTTATTCTTGTGCAATTAGGGTTTTTAACCAATCTTGTGCATCCAATAGGTGTGTTTGTGTCATTGGACGAAATTTTAGGTCATTTTCGTCCTCCCTAGGCTTATTCTTGTCCAATTAGGGTTTTTAACCAATCTTGTGCATCCAATAAGTTCATTTGTGTCATTCGATGATCATTTAGGTCATTTTCGTCCTCCCTAGTCTTATTCTTGTCCAATTAGGGTTTTAAGCAATCTTGTGCATCCAATATGTGTGTTTGTGTCATTGGATGAACATTTAGGTAATTTTCGTCCTCCCTATGCTTATTCTTGTCCAATTAGGGTTTTTTAACCAATCTTGTGCATACAATAAGTTCATTTGTGTCATTGGATGAACATTTAGGTCATTTTCGTCCTCCCTAGGCTTATTCTTGTCCAATTAGGGTTTTTAACCAATCTTGTGCATCCAATAAGTTCATTTGTGTCATTGGATGAACATTTAGGTCATTTTCGTCCTCCCTAGTCTTATTCTTGTCCAATTAGGGTTTTTATGCAATCTTGTGCATCCAATAGGTGTGTTTGTGTCATTGGAGGAACATTTAGGTCATTTTCGTCCTCCCTAGTCTTATTCTTGTCCAATTAGGGATTTTATGCAATCTTGTGCATCCAATAGGTGTGTTTGTGTCATTGGACAAACATTTAGGTCATTTTCGTCCTCCCTAACCTTATTCTTGTCCAATTAGGGTTTTTAACCAATCTTGTGCATCCAATAAGTTCATTTGTGTCATTGGATGAACATTTTGGTCATTTTCGTCCTCCCTAGGCTTATTCTTGTCCAATTAGGGTTTTTAACCAATCTTGTGCATCCAATAAGTTCATTTGTGTCATTGGATGAACATTTAGGTCATTTTCGTCCTCCCTAGGCTTATTCTTGTCCAATTAGGGTTTTTAACCAATCTTGTGCATCCAATAAGTTCATTTGTGTCATTGGATGAACATTTAGGTTATTTTCGTCCTCCCTAGGCTTATTCTTGTCCAATTATGGTTTTTAACCAATCTTGTGCATCCAATAAGTTCATTTGTGTCATTGGATTAACATTTAGGTCATTTTCGTCCTCCCTAGGCTTATCCTTGTCCAATTAGGGTTTTTAACCAATCATGTGCATCCAATAGGTGTGTTTGTGTCATTGGATGAACATTTAGGTCATTTTCGTCCTCCCTAGGCTTATTCTTGTCCAATTAGGGTTTTTAACCAATCTTGTGCATCCAATAAGTTCATTTGTGTCATTGGATGAACATTTAGGTCATTTTCGTCATCCCTAGGCTTATTCTTGTCCAATTAGGGTTTCTAACCAATCTTGTGCATCCAATAGGTGTGTTTAGTCATTTGATGAACATTTAGGTCATTTTCGTCCTCCCTAGGATTATTCTTGTCCAATTAGTGTTTTTAACCAATCTTGTGCATCCAATAAGTTCATTTGTGTCATTGGATTAACATTTAGGTCATTTTCGTCCTCCCTAGGCTTATTCTTGTCCAATTAGGGTTTCTAACCAATCTAGTGCATCTAATAGGTGTGTTTGTGTCATTGGATGAACATTTAGGTCATTTTCGTCCTCCCTAGGCTTATTCTTGTCCAATTAGGGTTTTTAACCAATCTTGTGCATCCAATAAGTTCATTTGTGTCATTGGATAAACATTTTGGTCATTTTCGTCCACCCTAGGCTTATTCTTGTCCAATTAGGGTTTTTAACCAATCTTGTGCCTCCAATAAGTTCATTTGTGTCATTGGATGAACATTTAGGTCATTTTCGTCCTCCCAAGGCTTATTCTTGTCCAATTAGGGTTTTTAACCAATCTTGTGCATCCAATAAGTTCATTTGTGTCATTGGATGAACATTTAGGTCATTTTCGTCCTCCCTAGGCTTATTCTTGTCCAATTAGGGTTTTTAACCAATCTTGTGCATCCAATAGGTGTGTTTGTGCCATTGGATGAACATTTAGGTCATTTTCATCCTCCCTAGGCTTATTGTTGTCCAATTAGGGTTTTTAACCAATCTTGTGCATCCAATAAGTTCATTTGTGTCATTGGATAAACATTTAGGTCATTTTCGTCCACCCTAGGCTTATTCTTGTCCAATTAGGGTTTTTAACCAATCTTGTGCATCCAATAGGTTCATTTGTGTCATTGGATGAACATTTAGGTCATTTTCGTCCTCCCAAGGCTTATTCTTGTCCAATTAGGGTTTTTAACCAATCTTGTGCATCCAATAAGTTCATTTGTGTCATTGGATGAACATTTAGGTCATTTTCGTCCTCCCTAGGCTTATTCTTGTCCAATTAGGTTTTTTAACCAATCTTGTGCATCTAATAGGTGTGTTTGTGTCATTAGATGAACATTTAGGACATTTTCATCCTCCCTAGGCTTATTGTTGTCCAATTAGGGTTTTTAACCAATCTTGTGCATCCAATAGGTGTGTTTGTGTCATTGGATGAACATTTAGGTCATTTTCGTCCTCCCTAGTCTTATTCTTGTCCAATTAGGGTTTTAAGCCAATCTTGTGCATCCAAAAGGTGTGTTTGTGTCATTTGATGAACATTTAGGTCATTTTCGTCCTCTTAAGGCTTATTCTTATCCAATTAGGGTTTTAAGCAATCTTGTGCATCCAATAAGTTCATTTGTGTCATTGGATTAAGATTTAAGTCATTTTCGTCCTCCCTAGGCTTATTCTTGTCCAATTAGGGTTTTTAACCAATCTTGTGCATCCAATAAGTTCAATTGTGTCATTGGATGAACATTTAGGTCATTTTCGTCCTCCCTAGGCTTATTTTTGTGCAATTAGGGTTTTTAACCAATCTTGTGCATCCAATAGGTGTGTTTGTGTCATTAGATGAACATTTAGGTCATTTTCATCCTCCCTAGGCTTATTGTTGACCAATTAGGGTTTTTAACCAATCTTGTGCATCCAATAAGTTCATTTGTGTCATTGGATAAACATTTAGGTCATTTTCGTCCACCCTAGGCTTATTCTTGTCCAATTAGGGTTTTTAACCAATCTTGTGCCTCCAATAAGTTCATTTGTGTCATTGGATGAACATTTAGGTCATTTTCGTCCTCCCTAGGCTTATTCTTGTACAATTAGGGTTTTTAACCAATCTTGTGCATCCAATAAGTTCATTTGTGTCATTGGATGAACATTTAGGTCATTTTCGTCCTCCCTAGGCTTATTCTTGTCCAATTAGGGTTTTTAACCAATCTTGTGCATCCAATAAGTTCATTTGTGTCATTGGATGAACATTTAGGTCATATTCGTCCTCACTAGGCTTATTCTTGTCCAATTAGGGTTTTTAACCAATCTTGTGCATCCAATAAGTTCATTTGTGTCATTGGATGAACATTTAGGTCATTTTCGTCCTCCCTAGTCTTATTCTTGTCCAATTAGGGTTTTTATGCAATCTTGGGCATCCAATATGTGTGTTTGTGTCATTGGACGAACATTTAGGTCATTTTCGTCCTCCCTAGGCTTATTCTTGTCCAATTAGGGTTTTTAACCAATCTTGTGCATCCAATAAGTTCATTTGTGTCATTGGATGAACATTTAGGTCATTTTCGTCCTCCCTAGGCTTATTCTTGTCCAATTAGGGTTTTTAACCAATCTTGTGCATCCAATAAGTTCATTTGTGTCATTGGATGAACATTTAGGTCATTTTCGTCCTCCCTAGGCTTATTCTTGTCCAATTAGGGTTTTTATGCAATCTTGTGCATCCAATAGGTGTGTTTGTGTCATTGGACGAACATTTAGGTCATTTTCGTCATCCCAAAGCTTATTCTTGTCCAATTAGGGTTTTTATGCAATCTTGTGCATCCAATTGGTGTGTTTGTGTCATTGGACGAACATTTAGGTCATTTTCGTCCTCCCTAGGCTTATTCTTGTTCAATTAGGGTTTTTAACTAACCTTGTGCATCCAATAAGTTCATTTGTGTCATTGGTTGACCATTTAGGTCATTTTCGTCCTCCCTAGGCTTATTCTTGTCCAATTAGAGTTTTTAACCAACCTTGTGCATCCAATAAGTTCATTTGTGTCATTGGTGGATAATTTAGGTCATTTACGTCCTCCCTAGGCTTATTCTTGTCCAATTAGGGTTTTTAATCAATGTTGTGCGTCCAATAAGTTCATTTGTGTCATTGGATGAACATTTAGGTCATTTTCGTCCTCCCTAGGCTTATTCTTGTCCAATTAGGGTTTTTAACCAATCTTGTGCATCCAATAAGTTCATTTGTGTCATTGGATGAACATTTAGGTCATTTTCGTCCTCCCTAGGCTTATTCTTGTCCAATTTGGGTTTTTAACCAATCTTGTCCATCCAATAAGTTCATTTGTGTCATTGGATGAACATTTAGGTCATTTTCGTCCTCCCTAGGCTTATTCTTGTACAATTAAGGTTTTTAACCAATCTTTTGCATCCAATAAGGTCATTTGTGTCAATGGATGAACATTTAGGTCATTTTCGTCCTCCCTAGGCTTATTCTTGTCCAATTAGGGTTTTTAACCAATCTTGTGCATCCAATAAGTTCATTTGTGTCATTGGACGAACATTTAGGTCATTTTCGTCCTCCCTAGGCTTATTCTTGTCCAATAAGGGTTTTTATGCAATCTTGTGCATCCAATAGGTGTGTTTGTGTCATTGGACGAACATTTAGGTCATTTTCGTCCTCCCTAGGCTTATTCTTGTCCAATTAGGGTTTTTAACCAATCTTGTGCATCCAATAAGTTCATTTGTGTCATTGGATGAACATTTAGGTCATTTTCGTCCTCCCTAGGCTTATTCTTGTCCAATTAGGGTTTATAACCAATCTTGTGCTTCCAATAGGTGTATTTGTGTCATTGGATGAACATTTAGGTCATTTTCGTCCTCCCTAGGCTTATTCTTGTCCAATTAGGGTTTTTAAGCAATCTTGTGCATCCAATAAGTTCATTTGTGTCATTGGATGAACATTTAGGTCATTTTCGTCCTCCCTAGGCTTATTCTTGTCCAATTTGGGTTTTTAACTAATCTTGTGCATCCAATAGGTGTGTTTGTGTCTTTGGATGAACATTTAGGTCATATTTGTCCTCCCTAGGCTTATTCTTGTCCAATTAGGGTTTTTAACCAATCTTGTGCATCCAGTAAGTTCATTTGTGTCATTGGATAAACATTTAGGTCATTTTCGTCCACCCTAGGCTTATTCTTGTCCAATTAGGGTTTTTAACCAATCTTGTGCCTCCAATAAGTTCATTTGTGTCATTGGATGAACATTTAGGTCATTTTCGTCCTCCCAAGGCTTATTCTTGTCCAATTAGGGTTTTTAACCAATCTTGTGCATCCAATAAGTTCATTTGTGTCATTGGATGAACATTTAGGTCTATTTCGTCCTCCCTAGGCTTATTCTTGTTCAATTAGGGTTTCTAACCAATCTAGTGCATCCAATAGGTGTGTTTGTGTCATTGGATGAACATTTAGGTCATTTTCGTCCTCCCTAGTCTTATTCTTGTCCAATTAGGGTTTTAAGCAATCTTGTGCATCCAATAAGTTCATTTGTGTCATTGGATAAACATTTAGGTCATTTTCGTCCTCCCTAGGCTTATTTTTGTGCAATTAGGGTTTTTAACCAATCTTGTGCATCCAATAGGTGTGTTTGTGTCATTAGATGAACATTTAGGTCATTTTCATCCTCCCTAGGCTTATTGTTGTCCAATTAGGGTTTTTAACCAATCTTGTGCATCCAATAGGTGTGTTTGTGTAATTGGATGAACATTTAGGTTATTTTCGTCCTCCCTAGTCTTATTCTTGTCCAATTAGGGTTTTAAGCAATCTTGTGCATCCAATAAGTTCATTTGTGTCATTGGATTAATATTTAAGTCATTTTCGTCCTCCCTAGGCTTATTCTTGTTCAATTAGGGTTTCTAACCAATCTTGTGCATCCAATAGGTGTGTTTGTGTCATTGGATGAACATTTAGGTCATTTTCGTCCTCCCTAGGCTTATTCTTGTCTAATTAGGGTTTTTAAGCAATCTTGTGCATCCAATAAGTTCATTTGTGTCATTGGATGAACATTTAGCTCATTTATGTCCTCCCTAGGCTTATTCTTGTCCAATTATGGTTTTTAACCAATCTTGTGCATCCAATAGGTGTGTTTGTGTCATTGGATGAACATTTAGGTCATTTTCGTCCTCCCTAGGCTTATTCTTGTCCAATTAGGGTTTCTAACCAATCTTGTGATTCCAATAGGTGTATTTGTGTCATTGGATGAACATTTAGGTCATTTTCGTCCTCCGTAGGCTTATTCTTGTCCAATTAGGGTTTTTAAGCAATCTTGTGCATCCAATAAGTTCATTTGTGTCATTGGATGAACATTTAGGTCATTTTCGTCCTCCCTAGGCTTATTCTTGTCCAATTAGGGTTTTTAACCAATCTTGTGCATTCAATAGGTGTGTTTGTGTCATTGGATGAACATTTAGGTCAGTTTTGTCCTCCCTAGGCTTATTCTTGTCCAATTAGGTTTTTTAACCAATCTTGTGCATCCAATAAGTTCATTTGTGTCATTGGATAAACATTTAGGTCATTTTCGTCCACCCTAGGCTTATTCTTGTCCAATTAGGGTTTTTAACCAATCTTGTGCCTCCAATAAGTTCATTTCTGTCAATGGATTAACATTTAGGTCATTTTCGTCCTCCCAAGGCTTATTCTTGTCCAATTAGGGTTTTTAACCAATCTTGTGCATCCAATAAGTTCATTTGTGTCATTAGATGAACATATAGGTCATTTTCGTCCTCCCTAGGCTTATTCTTGTCCAATTAGGGTTTTTAAGCAATCTTGTGTCAGTGGATGAACATTTAGGTCATTTTCGTCCTCCCTATGCTTATTCTTGTCTAATTAGGGTTTTTAAGCAATCTTGTGCATCCAATAAGTTCATTTGTTTCATTGGATGAACATTTAGGTCATTTATGTCCTCCCTAGGCTTATTCTTGTCCAATTATGATTTTTAACCAATCTTGTGCATCCAATAGGTGTGTTTGTGTCATTGGATGAACATTTAGGTAATTTTCGTCCTCCCTAGGCTTATTCTTGTCCAATTAGGGTTTCTAACCGATCTTGTGATTCCAATAGGTGTATTTGTGTCATTGGATGAACATTTAGGTCATTTTCTTCCTCCCTAGGCTTATTCTTGTCCAATTAGCGTTTTTAAGCAATGTTGTGCATCCAATAAGTTCATTTGTGTCATTGGATGAACATTTAGGTCATTTTCGTCCTCCCTAGGCTTATTCTTGTCCAATTAGGGTTTTTAACCAATCTTGTGCATCCAATAGGTGTGTTTGTGTCATTGGATGAACATTTAGGTCAGTTTTGTCCTCCCTAGGCTTATTCTTGTCCAATTAGGGTTTTTAACCAATCTTGTGCATCCAATAAGTTCATTTGTGTCATTGGATAAACATTTAGGTCATTTTCGTCCACCCTAGGCTTATTCTTGTCCAATTAGGGTTTTTAACCAATCTTGTGCCTCCAATAAGTTCATTTGTGTCATTGGATGAACATTTAGGTCATTTTCGTCCTCCCAAGGCTTATTCTAGTCCAATTAGGGTTTTTAACCAATCTTGTGCATCCAATAAGTTCATTTGTGTCATTAGATGAACATATAGGTCATTTTCGTCCTCCCTAGGCTTATTCTTGTCCAATTAGGGTTTTTAAGCAATCTTGTGAATCCAATAAGTTCATTTGTTTCATTGGATGAACATTTAGGTCATTTTCGTCCTCCCTAGGTTTATTCTTGTCCAATTAGGGTTTTTAACCAATCTTGTGCATCCAATAAGTTCATTTGTGTCATTGGATAAACATTTAGGTCAATTTCGTCCACCCTAGGCTTATTCTTGTCCAATTAGGGTTTTTAACCAATCTTGTGCCTCCAATAAGTTCATTTCTGTCAATGGATTAACATTTAGGTCATTTTCGTCCTCCCAAGGCTTATTCTTGTCCAATTAGGGTTTTTAACCAATCTTGTGCATCCAATAAGTTCATTTGTGTCATTGGATGAACATTTAGGTCATTTACGTCCTCCCTAGGATTATTCTTGTCCAATTAGGGTTTTTAAGCAATCTTGTGAATCCAATAAGTTCATTTGTTTCATTGGATGAACATTTAGGTCATTTTCGTCCTCCCTAGGCTTATTCTTGTTCAATTAGGGTTTCTAACCAATCTTGTGCATCCAATAGGTGTGTTTGTGTCATTGGATGAACATTTAGGTCATTTTCGTCCTCCCTTGTCTTATTCTTGTCCAATTAGGGTTTTAAGCAATCTTGTGCATCCAATAAGTTCATTTGTGTCATTGGATGAACATTTAGGTTATTTTAGTCCTCACTAGGCTTAGTTTTGTGCAATAAGGGTTTTTAACCAATCTTGTGCATCCAATAGGTGTGTTTGTGTCATTAAATGAACATTTAGGTCATTTTCATCCTCCCTAGGCTTATTGTTGTCCAATTAGGGTTTTTAACCAATCTTGTGCATCCAATAGGTGTGTTTGTGTAATTGGATGAACATTTAGGTCATTTTCGTCCTCCCTAGTCTTATTCTTGTCCAATTAGGGTTTTAAGCAATCTTGTGCATCCAATAAGTTCATTTGTGTCATTGGATTAAGATTTAAGTCATTTTCGTCCTCCATAGGCTTATTCTTGTTCAATTAGGGTTTCTAACCAATCTCGTGCATCCAATAGGTGTGTTTGTGTCAGTGGATGAACATTTAGGTCATTTTCGTCCTCCCTATACTTATTCTTGTCTAATTAGGGTTTTTAAGCAATCTTGTGCATCCAATAAGTTCATTTGTTTCATTGGATGAACATTTAGGTCATTTATGTCCTCCCTAGGCTTATTCTTGTCCAATTATGGTTTTTAACCAATCTTGTGCATCCAATAGGTGTGTTTGTGTCATTGGATGAACATTTAGGTAATTTTCGTCCTCCCTAGGCTTATTCTTGTCCAATTAGGGTTTCTAACCGATCTTGTGATTCCAATAGGTGTATTTGTGTCATTGGATGAACATTTAGGTCATTTTCTTCCTCCCTAGGCTTATTCTTGTCCAATTAGGGTTTTTAAGCAATCTTGTGCATCCAATAAGTTCATTTGTGTCATTGGATGAACATTTAGGTCATTTTCGTCCTCCATAGGCTTATTCTTGTCCAATTAGGGTTTTTAACCAATCTTGTGCATCCAATAAGTTCATTTGTGTCATTAGATGAACATATAGGTCATTTTCGTCCTCCCTAGGCTTATTCTTGTACAATTAGGGTTTTTAACCAATCTTGTGCATCCAATAAGTTCATTTGTGTCATTGGATGAACATTTAGGTCATTTACGTCCTCCCTAGGATTATTCTTGTCCAATTAGGGTTTTTAAGCAATCTTGTGAATCCAATAAGTTCATTTGTTTCATTGGATGAACATTTAGGTCATTTTCGTCCTCCCTAGGCTTATTCTTGTTCAATTAGGGTTTCTAACCAATCTTGTGCATCCAATAAGTGTGTTTGTGTCATTGGATGAACATTTAGGTCATTTTCGTCCTCCCTTGTCTTATTCTTGTCCAATTAGGGTTTTAAGCAATCTTGTGCATCCAATAGGTGTGTTTGTGTAATTGGATGAACATTTAGGTCATTTTCGTCCTCCCTAGGCTTATTCTTGCCCAATTAGGGTTTATAAGCAATCTTGTGCATCCAATAAGTTCATTTGTGTCATTGGATGAACATTTAGGTCATTTTTGTCCTCCCTAGGCTTATTCTTGTCCAATTAGGGTTTCTAACCAATCTTGTGCATCCAATAAGTTCATTTGTGTCATTGGATTAAGATTTAAGTCATTTTCGTCCTCCATAGGCTTATTCTTGTTCAATTAGGGTTTCTAACCAATCTCGTGCATCCAATAGGTGTGTTTGTGTCAGTGGATGAACATTTAGGTCATTTTCGTCCTCCCTATGCTTATTCTTGTCTAATTAGGGTTTTTAAGCAATCTTGTGCATCCAATAAGTTCATTTGTTTCATTGGATGAACATTTAGGTCATTTATGTCCTCCGTAGGCTTATTCTTGTCCAATTATGGTTTTTAACCAATCTTGTGGATCCAATAGGTGTGTTTGTGTCATTGGATGAACATTTAGGTCATTTTCGTCCTCCTTAGGCTTATTCTTGTCCAATTAGGGTTTCTAACCAATCTTGTGATTCCAATAGGTGTATTGGTGTCATTGGATGAACATTTAGGTCATTTTCTTCCTCCCTAGGCTTATTCTTGTCCAATTAGGGTTTTTAAGCAATCTTGTGCATCCAATAAGTTCATTTGTGTCATTGGATGAACATTTAGGTCATTTTCGTCCTCCCTAGGCTTATTCTTGTCCAATTAGGGTTTTTAACCAATCTTGGGCATCCAATAGGTGTGTTTGTGTCATTGGATGAACATTTAGGTCATTTTCGTCCTCCCTAGGTTTATTCTTGTCCAATTAGGGTTTTTAACCAATCTTGTGCATCCAATAAGTTCATTTGTGTCATTGGATAAACATTTAGGTCATTTTCGTCCACCCTAGGCTTATTCTTGTCCAATTAGGGTTTTTAACCAATCTTGTGCCTCCAATAAGTTCATTTCTGTCAATGGATTAACATTTAGGTCATTTTTGTCCTCCCAAGGCTTATTCTTGTCCAATTAGGGTTTTTAACCAATCTTGTGCATCCAATAAGTTCATTTGTGTCATTGGATGAACATTTAGGTCATTTACGTCCTCCCTAGGCTTATTCTTGTCCAATTAGGGTTTTTAAGCAATCTTGTGAATCCAATAAGTTCATTTGTTTCATTGGATGAACATTTAGGTCATTTTCGTCCTCCCTAGGCTTATTCTTGTTCAATTAGGGCTTCTAACCAATCTTGTGCATCCAATAGGTGTGTTTGTGTCATTGGATGAACATTTAGGTCATTTTCGTCCTCCCTTGTCTTATTCTTGTCCAATTAGGGTTTTAAGCAATCTTGTGCATCCAATAAGTTCATTTGTGTCATTGGATGAACATTTAGGTTATTTTAGTCCTCACTAGGCTTAGTTTTGTGCAATTAGGGTTTTTAACCAATCTTGTGCATCCAATAGGTGTGTTTGTGTAATTGGATAAACATTTAGGTCATTTTCGTCCTCCCTAGTCTTATTCTTGTCCAATTAGGGTTTTAAGCAATCTTGTGCATCCAATAAGTTCATTTGTGTCATTGGATTAAGATTTAAGTCATTTTCGTCCTCCATAGGCTTATTCTTGTTCAATTAGGGTTTCTAACCAATCTCGTGCATCCAATAGGTGTGTTTGTGTCAGTGGATGAACATTTAGGTCATTTTCATCCTCCCTATGCTTATTCTTGTCTAATTAGGGTTTTGAAGCAATCTTGTGCATCCAATAAGTTCATTTGTTTCATTGGATGAACATTTAGGTCATTTATGTCCTCCCTAGGCTTATTCTTGTCCAATTATGGTTTTTAACCAATCTTGTGCATCCAATAGGTGTGTTTGTGTCATTGGATGAACATTTAGGTAATTTTCGTCCTCCCTAGGCTTATTCTTGTCCAATTAGGGTTTCTAACCGATCTTGTGATTCCAATAGGTGTATTTGTGTCATTGGATGAACATTTAGGTCATTTTCTTCCTCCCTAGGCTTATTCTTGTCCAATTAGGGTTTTTAAGCAATCTTGTGCATCCAATAAGTTCATTTGTGTCATTGGATGAACATTTAGGTCATTTTCGTCCTCCATAGGCTTATTCTTGTCCAATTAGGGTTTTTAACCAATCTTGTGCATCCAATAGGTGTGTTTGTGTCATTGGATGAACATTTAGGTCAGTTTTGTCCTCCCTAGGCTTATTCTTGTCCAATTAGGGTTTTTAACCAATCTTGTGCATCCAATAAGTTCATTTGTGTCATTGGATAAACATTTAGGTCATTTTCGTCCACCCTAGGCTTATTCTTGTCCAATTAGGGTTTTTAACCAATCTTGTGCCTCCAATAAGTTCATTTGTGTCAATGGATGAACAATTAGGTCATTTTCGTCCTCCCAAGGCTTATTCTTGTCCAATTAGGGTTTTTAACCAATCTTGTGCATCCAATAAGTTCATTTGTGTCATTGGATGAACATTTAGGTCATTTACGTCCTCCCTAGGCTTATTCTTGTCCAATTAGGGTTTTTAAGCAATCTTGTGAATCCAATAAGTTCATTTGTTTCATTGGATGAACATTTAGGTCATTTTCGTCCTCCCTAGGTTTATTCTAGTCCAATTAGGGTTTTTAACCAATCTTGTGCATCCAATAAGTTCATTTGTGTCATTGGATAAACATTTAGGTCATTTTCGTCCACCCTAGGCTTATTCTTGTCCAATTAGGGTTTTTAACCAATCTTGTGCCTCCAATAAGTTCATTTCTGTCAATGGATTAACATTTAGGTCATTTTCGTCCTCCCAAGGCTTATTCTTGTCCAATTAGGGTTTTTAACCAATCTTGTGCATCCAATAAGTTCATTTGTGTCATTGGATGAACATTTAGGTCATTTACGTCCTCCCTAGGATTATTCTTGTCCAATTAGGGTTTTTAAGCAATCTTGTGAATCCAATAAGTTCATTTGTTTCATTGGATGAACATTTAGGTCATTTTCGTCCTCCCTAGGATTATTCTTGTTCAATTAGGGTTTCTAACCAATCTTGTGCATCCAATAGGTGTGTTTGTGTCATTGGATGAACATTTAGGTCATTTTCGTCCTCCCATGTCTTATTCTTGTCCAATTAGGGTTTTAAGCAATCTTGTGCATCCAATAAGTTCATTTGTGTCATTGGATGAACATTTAGGTTATTTTAGTCCTCACTAGGCTTAGTTTTGTGCAATTAGGGTTTTTAACCAATCTTGTGCATCCAATAGGTGTGTTTGTGTCATTAAATGAACATTTAGGTCATTTTCATCCTCCCTAGGCTTATTGTTGTCCAATTAGGGTTTTTAACCAATCTTGTGGATCCAATAGGTGTGTTTGTGTAATTGGATGAACATTTAGGTCATTTTCGTCCTCCCTAGTCTTATTCTTGTCCAATTAGGGTTTTAAGCAATCTTGTGCATCCAATAAGTTCATTTGTGTCATTGGATTAAGATTTAAGTCATTTTCGTCCTCCATAGGCTTATTCTTGTTCAATTAGGGTTTCTAACCAATCTCATGCATCCAATAGGTGTGTTTGTGTCAGTGGATGAACGTTTAGGTCATTTTCGTCCTCCCTATGCTTATTCTTGTCTAATTAGGGTTTTTAAACAATCTTGTGCATCCAATAAGTTCATTTGTTTCATTGGATGAACATTTAGGTCATTTATGTCCTCCCTAGGCTTATTCTTGTCCAATTATGGTTTTTAATCAATCTTGTGCATCCAATAGGTGTGTTTGTGTCATTGGATGAACATTTAGGTCATTTTCGTCCTCCCTAGGCTTATTCTTGTCCAATTAGGGTTTCTAACCAATCTTGTGATTCCAATAGGTGTATTTGTGTCATTGGATGAACATTTAGGTCATTTTCGTCCTCCCTAGGCTTATTCTTGTCCAATTAGGGTTTTTAAGCAATCTTGTGCATCCAATAAGTTCATTTGTGTCATTGGATGAACATTTAGGTCATTTTCGTCCTTCCTAGGCTTATTCTTGTCCAATTAGGGTTTTTAACCAATCTTGTGCATTCAATAGGTGTGTTTGTGTCATTGGATGAACATTTAGGTCAGTTTTGTCCTCCCTAGGCTTATTCTTGTCCAATTAGGGTTTTTAACCAATCTTGTGCATCCAATAAGTTCATTTGTGCCATTGGATAAACATTTAGGTCATTTTCGTCCACCCTAGGCTTATTCTTGTCCAATTAGGGTTTTTAACCAATCTTGTGCCTCTAATAAGTTCATTTGTGTCATTGGATGAACATTTAGGTCATTTTCGTCCTCCCAAGGCTTATTCTTGTCCAATTAGGGTTTTTAACCAATCTTGTGCATCCAATAAGTTCATTTGTGTCATTAGATGAACATTTAGGTCATTTTCGTCCTCCCTAGGCTTATTCTTGTCCAATTAGGGTTTTTAAGCAATCTTGTGAATCCAATAAGTTCATTTGTTTCATTGGATGAACATTTAGGTCATTTTCGTCCTCCCAAGGCTTATTCTTGTCCAATTAGGGTTTTTAACCAATCTTGTGCATCCAATAAGTTCATTTGTGTCATTGGATGAACATTTAGGTCATTTTCGTCCTCCCTAGGCTTATTCTTGTCTAATTAGGGTTTTTAAGCAATCTTGTGCATCCAATAAGTTAATTTGTGTCATTGGATGAAGATTTAGGTCATTTATGTCCTCCCTAGGCTTATTCTTGTCCAATTATGGTTTTTAACCAATCTTGTGCATCCAATAGGTGTATTTGTGTCATTGGATGAACATTTAGGTCATTTTCGTCCTCCCCAGGCTTATTCTTGTTTAATTAGGGTTTTTAAGCAATCTTGTGCATCCAATAAGTTCATTTGTGTCATTGGATGAACATTTAGGTCATTTTCGTCCTCCCTAGGCTTATTCTTGTCCAATTAGGGTTTTTAACCAATCTTGTGCATCCAATAGGTGTGTTTGTGTCATTGGATGAACATTTAGGTCATTTTCGTCCTCCCTAGGCTTTTTCTTGTCCAATTAGGGTTTTTAACCAATCTTGTGCATCCAATAAGTTCATTTGTGTCATTGGATGAACATTTAGGTCATTTTCGTCCTCCCTAGGCTTATTCTTGTCAAATTAGGGTTTCTAACCAATCTTTTGCATCCAATAGGTGTATTTGTTTCATTGGATGAACATTTAGGTCATTTTCGTCCTCCCTAGGCTTATTCTTGTCCAATTAGGGTTTTTAAGCAATCTTGTGCATCCAATAAGTTCATTTGTGTCATTGGATGAACATTTAGGTCATTTTCGTCCTCCCTAGGCTTATTCTTGTCCAATTAGGGTTTTTAACCAATCTTGTGCATCCAATAGGTGTGTTTGTGTCATTGGATGAACATTTAGGTCATTTTCGTCCTCCCTAGTCTTATTCTTGTCCAATTAGGGTTTTATGCCAATCTTGTGCATCCAATAGGTGTGTTTGTGTCATTCGATGAACATTTAGGTCATTTTCGTCCTCCCAAGGCTTATTCTTATCCAATTAGGGTTTTAAGCAATCTTGTGCATCCAATAAGTTCATTTGTGTCATTGGATGAACATTTAGGTCATTTTCGTCCTCCCTAGGCTTATTTTTGTGCAATTAGGGTTTTTAACCAATCTTGTGCATCCAATAGGTGTGTTTGTGTCATTAGATGAACATTTAGGTCATTTTCATCCTCCCTAGGCTTATTGTTGTCCAATTAGGGTTTTTTACAAATCTTGTGCATCCAATAGGTGTGTTTGTGTCATTGGATGAACATTTAGGTCATTTTCGTCCTCCCTAGTTTTATTCTTGTCCAATTTGGGTTTTAAGCCAATCTTGTGCATCCAATAGGTGTGTTTGTGTCATTTGATGAACATTTAGGTCATTTTCGTCCTCCCAAGGCTTATTCTTATCCAATTAGGGTTTTAAGCAATCTTGTGCATCCAATAAGTTCATTTGTGTCATTGGATTAAGATTTAAGTCATTTTCGTCCTCCCTAGGCTTATTTTTGTGCAATTAGGGTTTTTAACCAATCTTGTGCATCCAATAGGTGTGTTTGTGTCATTAGATGAACATTTAGGTCATTTTCATCCTCCCTAGGCTTATTGTTGTCCAATTAGGGTTTTTAACCAATCTTGTGCATCCAATAGGTGTGTTTGTGTCATTGGATGAACATTTAGGTCATTTTCGTCCTCCCTAGGCTTATTTTTGTGCAATTAGGGTTTTTAACCAATCTTGTGCATCCAATAGGTGTGTTTGTGTCATTAGATGAACATTTAGGTCATTTTCATCCTCCCTAGGCTTATTGTTGACCAATTAGGGTTTTTAACCAATCTTGTGCATCCAATAAGTTCATTTGTGTCATTGGATAAACATTTAGGTCATTTTCGTCCACCCTAGGCTTATTCTTGTCCAATTAGGGTTTTTAACCAATCTTGTGCATCCAATAGGTTCATTTGTGTCATTGGATGAACATTTAGGTCATTTTCGTCCTCCCAAGGCTTATTCTTGTCCAATTAGGGTTTTTAACCAATCTTGTGCATCCAATAAGTTCATTTGTGTCGTTGGATGAACATTTAGGTCATTTTCGTCCTTACTAGGCTTAGTTTTGTGCAATTAGGGTTTTTAACCAATCTTGTGCATCCAATAAGTTCATTTGTTTCATTGGATGAACATTTAGGTCATTTTCATCCTCCCTAGGCTTATTCTTGTTCAATTAGGGTTTCTAACCAATCTTGTGCATCCAATAGGTGTGTTTGTGTCATTGGATGAACATTTAGGTTATTTTCGTCCTCCCTAGGCTTATTCTTGTCCAATTAGGGTTTTTAACCAATCTTGTGCATCCAATAAGTTCGAATGTGTCATTGGATGAACATTTAGGTCATTTTCGTCCTCCCTAGGCTTATTCTTGTCCAATTAGGGTTTTTAACCAATCTTGTGCATCCAATAAGTTCATTTGTGTCATTGGATGAACATTTAGGTCATTTTCCTCCTCCGTAGGCTTATTCTTGTCCAATTAGGGTTTTTAAGCAATCTTGTGCATCCAATAAGTTCATTTGTGTCATTGGATGAACATTTAGGTCATTTTCGTCCTCCCTAGGCTTATTCTTGTCCAATTAGGGTTTTTAAGCAATCTTGTGCATCCAATAAGTTCATTTGTGTCATTGGATGAACATTTAGGTCATTTTCGACCTCCCTAAACTTATTCTTGTCCAATTAGGGTTTCTAACCAATCTTGTGCATCCAATAAGTTCATTTGTGTCATTGGATGAACATTTAGGTCATTTTCGTCCTCCCTAGGCTTATTCTTGTCCAATTAGGGTTTTTAAGCAATCTTGTGCATCCAATAAGTTCATTTGTGTCATTGGATGAACATTTAGGTCATTTTCGTCCTCCCTAGGCTTATTCTTGTCCAATTAGGGTTTTTAAGCAATGTTGTGCATCCAATAAGTTCATTTGTGTCATTTGATGAACATTTAGGTCATTTTCGTCCTCCCTAGGCTTATTCTTGTTCAATTAGGGTTTCTAACCTATCTTGTGCATCCAATAGGTGTCTTTGTGTCATTGGATGAACATTTAGGTCATTTTCGTCCTCCCTAGGCTTATTCTTGTCCAATTAGGGGTTTTAACCAATCTTGTGCATCCAATAAGTTCATTTGTGTCATTGGATAAACATTTAGGTCATTTTCGTCCACCCTATGCTTATTCTTGTCCAATTAGGGTTTTTAACCAATCTTGTGCATCCAATAAGTTCATTTGTGTCATTGGATGAACATTTAGGTCATTTTCGTCCTCCCTAGGCTTATTCTTGTCCAATTAGGGTTTTTAAGCAATCTTGTGCATCCAATAAGTTCATTTGTGTCATTGGATGAACATTTAGGTCATTTTCGTCCTCCAAAGGCTTATTCTTGTCCAATTAGGGTTTTTAACCAATCTTGTGGATCCAATAAGTTCATTTGTGTCATTGGATGAACATTTAGGTCATTTTCGTCCTCCCTAGGCTTATTCTTGTCCAATTAGGGTTTTTAAGCAATCTTGTGCATCCAATAAGTTCATTTGTGTCATTGGATGAACATTTAGGTCATTTTCGTCCTCCCTAGGCTTATTCTTGTCCAATTAGGGTTTTTAAGCAATCTTGTGCATCCAATAAGTTCATTTGCGTCATTGGATGAACATTTAGGTCATTTTCGTCCTCCCTAGGCTTATTCTTATCCAATTAGGGTTTCTAACCAATCTTGTGCATCCAATAAGTTCATTTGTGTCATTGGATGAACATTTAGGTCATTTTCGTCCTCCCTAGGCTTATTCTTGTCCAATTAGGGTTTCTAACCAATCTTGTGCATCCAATAGGTTCGTTTGTGTCATTGGATGAACATTTAGGTCATTTTCGTCCTCCCTAGGCTTATTCTTGTCCAATTAGGGTTTTTAAGCAATCTTGTGCATCCAATAAGTTCATTTGTGTCATTGGATGAACATTTAGGTCATTTTCGTCCTCCCTAGGCTTATTCTTGTCCAATTAGGGTTTCTAACCAATCTTTTGCATCCAATAGGTGTATTTATGTCATTGGATGAACATTTAGGTCATTTTCGTCCTCCCTAGGCTTATTCTTGTCCAATTAGGGTTTTTAAGCAATCTTGTGCATCCAATAAGTTCATTTGTGTCATTGGATGAACATTTAGGTCATTTTCGTCCTCCCTAGGCTTATTCTTGTCCAATTAGGGTTTTTAAGCAATCTTGTGCATCCAATAAGTTCATTTGTGTCATTGGATGAACATTTAGGTCATTTTCGTCCTCCCTAGGCTTATTCTTGTTCAATTATGGTTTCCAACCAATCTTGTGCATCCAATAGGTGTGTTTGTGTCATTGGATGAACATTTAGGTCATTTTCGTCCTCCCTAGTCTTATTCTTGTCCAATTAGGGTTTTAAGCAATCTTGTGCATCCAATAAGTTCATTTGTGTCATTGGATGAACATTTAGGTTGTTTTCGTCCTCACTAGGCTTAGTTTTGTGCAATTATGGTTTTTAACAAATCTTGTGCATCCAATAGGTGTGTTTGTGTCATTGGATGAACATTTAGGTCATTTTCGTCCTCCCTAGTCTTATTCTTGTCCAATTAGGGTTTTAAGCAATCTTGTGCATCCAATAAGTTCATTTGTGTCATTGGATTAAGATTTAAGTCATTTTCGTCCTCCCTAGGCTTATTCTTGTTCAATTAGGGTTTCTAAACAATCTTGTGCATCCAATAGGTGTGTTTGTGTCATTGGATGAACATTTAGGTCATTTTCGTCCTCCCTAGGCTTATTCTTATTCAATTAGGGTTTCTAACCTATCTTGTGCATGCAATAAGTTCATTTGTGTCATTAGATGCACATTTAGGTCATTTTCGTCCTCCCTAGGCTTATTCTTGTCCAATTAGGATTTTTATCCAATCTTGTGCATCCAATAAGTTCATTTGTGTCATTGGATGAACATTTAGGTCATTTTCGTCCTCCCTAGGCTTATTCTTGTCCAATTAGGGTTTCTAACCAATCTTGTGCATCCAATAAGTTCATTTGTGTCATTGGATGAACATTTAGGTCATTTTCGTCCTCCCTAGGCTTATTCTTGTCCAATTAGGGTTTCTAACCAATCTTGCTCATCCAATAGGTGTATTTGTGTCATTGGATGAAGATTTAGGTCATTTTCGTCCTCCCTAGGCTTATTCTTGTCCAATTAGGGTTTTTAAGCAATCTTGTGCATCCAATAAGTTCATTTGTGTCATTGGATGAACATTTAGGTCATTTTCGTCCTCCCTAGGCTTATTCTTGTCCAATTAGGGTTTTTAACCAATCTTGTGCATCCAATAGGTGTGTTTGTGTCATTGGATGAACATTTAGGTCATTTTCGTCCTCCCTAGTCATATTCTTGTCCAATTAGGGTTTTAACCAATCTTGTGCATCCAATAAGTTCATTTGTGTCATTGGATGAACATTTAGGTCATTTTCGTCCTCCCTAGGCTTATTCTTGTCCAATTAGGGTTTTTAACCAATCTTGTGCATCCAATAGGTGTGTTTGTGTCATTGGATGAACATTTAGGTCATTTTCGTCCTCCCTAGTCTTATTCTTGTCCAATTAGGGTTTTAAGCAATCTTGTGCATCCAATAAGTTCATTTGTGTCATTGGATGAACATTTAGGTCATTTTTCGTCCTCCCAAGGCTTATTCTTGTCCAATTAGGGTTTTTAAGCAATCTTGTGCATCCAATAAGTTCATTTGTGTCATTGGATGAACATTTAGGTCATTTTCGTCCTTCCTAGGCTTATTCTTGTTCAATTAGGGTTTCTAACCAATCTTGTGCATCCAATAGGTGTGTTTGTGTCATTGGATGAACATTTAGGTCATTTTCGTCCTCCCTAGTCTTATTCTTGTCCAATTAAGGTTTTAAGCAATCTTGTGCATCCAATAAGTTCATTTGTGTCATTGGATGAACATTTAGGTTATTTTCGTCCTCACTAGGCTTAGTTTTGTTCAATTAGGGTTTTTAACCAATCTTGTGCATCCAATAGGTGTGTTTGTGTCATTAGATGAACATTTAGGTCATTTGCATCCTCCCTAGGCTAATTCTTGTCCAATTAGGGTTTTTAACCAATCTTGTGCATCCAATAAGTTCATTTGTGTCATTGGATGAACATTTAGGTCATTTTCGTCCTCCCTAGGCTTATTTTTGTGCAATTAGGGTTTTTAACCAATCTTGTGCATCCAATAGGTGTGTTTGTGTCATTAGATGAACATTTAGGTCATTTTCATCCTCCCTAGGCTTATTGTTGTCCAATTAGGGTTTTTAACCAATCTTGTGCATCCAATAGGTGTGTTTGTGTCATTGGATGAACATTTAGGTCATTTTTGTCCTCCTTAGTCTTATTCTTGTCCAATTAGGGTTTTAAGCCAATCTTGTGCATCCAATAGGTGTGTTTGTGTCATTTGATGAACATTTAGGTCATTTTCGTCCTCCCAAGTCTTATTCTTATCCAATTAGGGTTTTAAGCAATCTTGTGCATCCAATAAGTTCATTTGTGTCATTGGATTAAGATTTAAGTCATTTTCGTCCTCCCTAGGCTTATTCTTGTCCAGTTAGGGTTTTTAACCAATCTTGTGCATCCCATTGGTGTGTTTGTGTCATTGGATGAACATTTAGGTCATTTTCGTCCTCCCTAGGCTTATTCTTGTCCAATTAGGGTTTTTAACCAATCTTGTTCATCCAATAAGTTCATTTGTGTCATTGGATGAACATTTAAGTCATTTCCGTCCACCCTAGGCTTATTCTTGTCCAATTAGGGTTTTTAACCAATCTTGTGCATCCAATAGGTGTGTTTGTGTCATTGGATGAACATTTAGGTCATTTTCGTCCTCCCTAGGCTTATTCTTGTCCAATTAGGGTTTCTAACCAATCTTGTGCATCCAATAGGTGTATTTGTGTCATTGGATGAACATTTAGGTCATTTTCGTCCTCTCTAGGCTTATTCTTGTCCAATTAGGGTTTTTAACCAATCTTGTGCATCCAATAAGTTCATTTGTGTCATTGGATAAACATTTAGGTCATTTTCGTCCACCCTAGGCTTATTCTTGTCCAATTAGGGTTTTTAACCAATCTTGTGCATCCAATCAGTTCATTTGTGTCATTGGATGAACAATTAGGTCATTTTCGTCCTCCCAAGGCTTATTCTTGTCCAATTAGGGTTTTAAACCAATCTTGTGCATCCAATAGGTTTATTTGTGTCATTGGATGAACATTTAGGTTATTTTCGTCCTCCCTAGGCTTATTCTTGTCCAATTAGGGTTTTTAAGCAATCTTGTGCATCCAATAAGTTCATTTGTGTCATTGGATGAACATTTAGGTCATTTTCGTCCTCCCTAGGCTTATTCTTGTCCAATTAGGGTTTTTAACCAATCTTGTGCATCCAATAGGTGTGTTTGTGTCATTGGAAGAACATTTAGGTCATTTTTGTCCTCCCTAGGCTTATTCTTGTCCAATTAGGGTTTTTAACAAATCTTGTGCATCCAATAAGTTCATTTGTGTCATTGGATAAACATTTAGGTCATTTTCGTCCACCCTAGGCTTATTCTTGTCCAATTAGGGTTTTTAACCAATCTTGTGCCTCCAATAAGTTCATTTGTGTCATTGGATGAACATTTAGGTCATTTTCATCCTCCCAAGGCTTATTCTTGTCCAATTAGGGTTTTTAACCAATCTTGTGCATCCAATAAGTTCATTTGTGTCATTGGATGAACATTTAGGTCATTTTCGTCCTCCCTAGGCTTATTCTTGTCCAATTAGGGTTTTTAACCAATCTTGTGCATCCAATAGGTGTGTTTGTGCCATTGGATGAACATTTAGGTCATTTTCATCCTCCCTAGGCTTATTGTTGTCCAATTAGGGTTTTTAACCAATCTTGTGCATCCAATAAGTTCATTTGTGTCATTGGATAAACATTTAGGTCATTTTCGTCCACCCTAGGCTTATTCTTGTCCAATTAGGGTTTTTAACCAATCTTGTGCATCCAATAGGTTCATTTGTGTCATTGGATGAACATTTAGGTCATTTTCGTCCTCCCAAGGCTTATTCTTGTCCAATTAGGGTTTTTAACCAATCTTGTGCATCCAATAAGTTCATTTGTGTCATTGGATGAACATTTAGGTCATTTTCGTCCTCCCTAGGCTTATTCTTGTCCAATTAGGTTTTTTAACCAATCTTGTGCATCCAATAGGTGTGTTTGTGTCATTAGATGAACATTTAGGTCATTTTCATCCTCCCTAGGCTTATTGTTGACCAATTAGGGTTTTTAACCAATCTTGTGCATCCAATAAGTTCATTTGTGTCATTGGATAAACATTTAGGTCATTTTCGTCCACCCTAGGCTTATTCTTGTCCAATTAGGGTTTTTAACCAATCTTGTGCATCCAATAGGTTCATTTGTGTCATTGGATGAACATTTAGGTCATTTTCGTCCACCCAAGGCTTATTCTTGTCCAATTAGGGTTTTTAACCAATCTTGTGCATCCAATAAGTTCATTTGTGTCATTGGATGAACATTTAGGTCATTTTCGTCCTCCCTAGGCTTATTCTTGTCCAATTAGGTTTTTTAACCAATCTTGTGCATCCAATAGGTGTGTTTGTGTCATTAGATGAACATTTAGGACATTTTCATCCTCCCTAGGCTTATTGTTGTCCAATTAGGGTTTTTAACCAATCTTGTGCATCCAATAGGTGTGTTTGTGTCATTGGATGAACATTTAGTTCATTTTCGTCCTCCCTAGTCTTATTCTTGTCCAATTAGGGTTTTAAGCCAATCTTGTGGATCCAAAAGGTGTGTTTGTGTCATTTGATGAACATTTAGGTCATTTTCGTCCTCTTAAGGCTTATTCTTATCCAATTAGGGTTTTAAGCAATCTTGTGCATCCAATAAGTTCATTTGTGTCATTGGATTAAGATTTAAGTCATTTTTGTCCTCCCTAGGCTTATTCTTGTCCAATTAGGGTTTTTAAGCAATCTTGTGAATCCAATAAGTTCATTTGTTTCATTGGATGAACATTTAGGTCATTTTCGTCCTCCCTAGGCTTATTTTTGTGCAATTAGGGTTTTTAACCAATCTTGTGCATCCAATAGGTGTGTTTGTGTCATTAGATGAACATTTAGGTCATTTTCATCCTCCTTAGGCTTATTGTTGTCCAATTAGGGTTTTTAACCAATCTTGTGCATCCAATAAGTTCATTTGTGTCATTGGATAAACATTTAGGTCATTTTCGTCCACCCTAGGCTTATTCTTGTCCAATTAGGGTTTTTAACCAATCTTGTGCATCCAATAGGTTCATTTGTGTCATTGGATGAACATTTAGGTCATTTTCGTCCTCCCAAG
>JBBPBR010000584.1:0-15056 GCA_037974775.1 Cicer pinnatifidum | reverse complement strand
GAAAATGACCTAAATGTTCATCCAATGACACAAATGAACTTATTGGATGCACAAGATTGGTTAAAAACCCTAATTGGACAAGAATAAGCCTTGGGAGGACGAAAATGACCTAAATGTTCATCTAATGACACAAATGAACTTATTGGATGCACAAGAGTGGTTAAAAACCCTAATTGGACATGAATAAGCCTAAGGTCGACGAAAATAACCTAATGTTTATCCAATGACACAAATGAACTTATTGGATGCACAAGATTGGTTAAAAACCCTAATTGGACAAGAATAAGCCTAGAGAGGACGAAAATGCCCTAAATGTTCATCCAATAACACAAATGAACTTATTGGATGCACAAGATTGCTTAAAAACCCTAATTGGACAAGAATAAGCCTAGGGAGGACGAAAAAGACCTAAATGTTCATCCAATGACACAAATACACCTATTGGATTCACAAGATTGGTTAGAAACCCTAATTGGACAAGAATAAGCCTAGGGAGGACGAAAATGACCTAAATGTTCATCCAATGACACAAATAAACTTATTGGATGCACAAGATTGGTTAAAAACCCTAATTGGACAAGAATAAGCCTAGGGAGGACGAAAATGACCTAAATGTTCATTCAATGACACAAATGAACTTATTGGATGCACAAGATTGTTTAAAAACCCTAATTGGACAAGAATAAGCCTTGGGAGGAAGAAAATGACCTAAATGTTCATCCAATGACAAAAATGAACTTATTGGATGCACAAGATTGGTTAAAAACCCTAATTGGACAAGAATAAGCCTTGGGAGGACGAAAATGACCTAAATGTTCATCCAATGACACAAATGATCTTATTGGATTCACAAGATTGGTTAAAAACCCTAATTGGACAAGAATAAGCCTTGGGTGGACGAAAATGACCTAAATGTTCATCCAATGACTCAAATGAACTTATTGGATGCACAAGATTGGTTAAAAACCCTAATTGGAAAAGAATAAGCCTAGGGTGGACGAAAATGACCTAAATGTTCATCCAATGACACAAATGAACTTATTAGATGCACAAGATTGGTTAAAAACCCTAATTGGACAAGAATAAGCCTTGGGAGGACGAAAATGACCTAAATGTTCATCCAATGACACAAATGATCTTATTGGATGCACAAGATTGCTTAAAAACCCTAATTGGACAAGAATAAGCCTAGGGAGGACGAAAATGACCTAAATGTTCATCCAATGACACAAATGATCTTATTGGATGCACAAGATTGGTTAAAAACCCTAATTGGACAAGAATAAGCCTTGGGTGGACGAAAATGACCTAAATGTTCTTCCAATGACTCAAATGAACTTATTGGATGCACAAGATTGGTTAAAAACCCTAATTGGAAAAGAATAAGCCTAGGGTGGACGAAAATGACCTAAATGTTCATCCAATGACACAAATGAACTTATTAGATGCACAAGATTGGTTAAAAACCCTAATTGGACAAGAATAAGCCTTGGGAGGACGAAAATGACCTAAATGTTCATCCAATGACACAAATGATCTTATTGGATGCACAAGATTGGTTAAAAACCCTAATTGGACAAGAATAAGCCTTGGGTGGACGAAAATGACCTAAATGTTCATCCAATGACTCAAATGAACTTATTGGATGCACAAGATTGCTTAAAAACCCTAATTGGACAAGAATAAGCCTAGGGTGGACGAAAATGACCTAAATGTTTATCCAATGACACAAATGAACTTATTGGATGCACAAGATTGGTTAAAACCCCTAATTGGACAAGAATAAGCCTAGGGAGGACGAAAATGACATAAATGTTCATCTAATGACACAAACACACCTATTGGATGCACAAGATAGGTTAGAAACCCTAATTGAACAAGAATAAGCCTAGGGAGGACGAAAATGACCTAAATGTTCATCCAATGACACAAACACACCTATTGGATGCACAAGATAGGTTAGAAACCCTAATTGAACAAGAATAAGCCTAGGGAGGACGAAAATGACCTAAATGTTCATCCAATGACACAAATGAACTTATTGGATGCACAAGATTGGTTAAAAACCCTAATTGGACAAGAATAAGCCTAGGGTGGACGAAAATGACCTAAATGTTTATCCAATGACACAAATGAACTTATTGGATGCACAAGATAGGTTAAAACCCCTAATTGGACAAGAATAAGCCTAGGGAGGACGAAAATGACCTAAATGTTCATCCAATGACACAAACACACCTATTGGATGCACAAGATAGGTTAGAAACCCTAATTGAACAAGAATAAGCCTAGGGAGGACGAAAATGACCTAAATGTTCATCCAATTACACAAATGAACTTATTGGATGCACAAGATTGCTTAAAAACCCTAATTGGACAAGAATAAGCCTAGGGAGGACGAAAATGACCTAAATGTTCATCCAATGACACAAATGAACTTATTGGATGCACAAGATTGGTTAAAAACCCTAATTGGACAAGAATAAGCCTTGGGAGGACGAAAATGACCTAAATGTTCATCCAATGACACAAATGCACATATTGGATGCACAAGATTGGTTAAAAACCCTAATTGGACAAGAATAAGCCTAGGGAGGACGAAAATGACCTAAATGTTCATCCAATGACACAAACACACCTATTGGATGCACAAGATTGGTTAAAAACCCTAATTGGACAAAAATAAGCCTAGGGAGGACGAAAATGACCTAAATGGTCATCCAATGACACAAATGAACTTATTGGATGCACAAGATTGCTTAAAAACCCTAATTGGACAAGAATAAGCCTAGGGAGGACGAAAATGACCTAAATGTTCATCCAATGACACAAATGAACTTATTGGATCCACAAGATTGGTTAAAAACCCTAATTGGACAAGAATAAGCCTTTGGAGGACGAAAATGACCTAAATGTTCATCCAATGACACAAATGAACTTATTGGATGCACAAGATTGCTTAAAAACCCTAATTGGACAAGAATAAGCCTAGGGAGGACGAAAATGACCTAAATGTTCATCCAATGACACAAATGAACTTATTGGATGCACAAGATTGCCTAAAAACCCTAATTAGACAAGAATAAGCCTAGGGAGGACGAAAATGACCTAAATGTTCATCCAATGACACAAACACACCTATTAGATGCACAAGATTGGTTAGAAACCCTAATTGAACAAGAATAAGCCTAGGGAGGACGAAAATGACCTAAATATTTATCCAATGACACAAATGAACTTATTGGATGCACAAGATTGCTTAAAAATCCTAATTGGACAAGAATAAGCCTAGGGAGGACGAAAATGACCTAAATGTTCATCCAATGACACAAATGAACTTATTGGATGCACAAGATTGGTTAGAAACCCTAATTGGACAAGAATAAGCCTAGGGAGGACGAAAATGACCTAAATGTTCATCCAATGACACAAATGAACTTATTGGATGCACAAGATTGGTTAAAAACCCTAATTGGACAAGAATAAGCCTTGGGAGGACGAAAATGACCTAAATGTTCATCCAATGACACAAATGAACTTATTGGATGCACAAGATTGCTTAAAAACCCTAATTGGACAAGAATAATCCTAGGGAGGACGAAAATGACCTAAATGTTCATCCAATGACACAAATGAACTTATTGGATGCACAAGATTGCTTAAAAACCCAAATTGGACAAGAATAAGCCTAGGGAGGACGAAAATGACCTAAATGTTCATCCAATGACACAAATGAACTTATTGGATGCACAAGATTGCTTAAAACCCTAATTGGACAAGAATAAGACTAGGGAGGACGAAAATGACCTAAATGCTCATCCAATGACACAAACACACCTATTGGATGCACAAGATTGGTTAGAAACCCTAATTGAACAAGAATAAGCCTAGGGAGGACGAAAATGACCTAAATGTTCATCCAATGAAACAAATGAACTTATTGGATTCACAAGATTGCTTAAAAACCCTAATTGGACAAGAATAAGCCTAGGGAGGACGAAAATGACCTAAATGTTCATCCAATGACACAAATGAACTTATTGGATGCACAAGATTGGTTAAAAACCCTAATTGGACAAGAATAAGCCTTGGGAGGACGAAAATGACCTAAATGTTCATCCAATGACACAAATGAACTTATTGGATGCACAAGATTGGTTAAAAACCCTGATTGGACAAGAATAAGCCTAGGGTGGACGAAAATGACCTAAATGTTCATCCAATGACACAAATGAACTTATTGGATGCACAAGATTGGTTAGAAACCCTAATTGGACAAGAATAAGCCTAGGGAGGACGAAAATGACCTAAATGTTCATCCAATGAAACAAATGAACTTATTGAATTCACAAGATTTCTTAAAAACCCTAATTGGACAAGAATAAGCCTAGGGAGGACGAAAATGACCTAAATGTTCATCCAATGACACAAATGAACTTATTGGATGCACAAGATTGGTTAAAAACCCTAATTGGACAAGAATAAGCCTTGGGAGGACGAAAATGACCTAAATGTTCATCCAATGACACAAATGAACTTATTGGATGCAAAAGATTGCTTAAAACCCTAATTGAACAAGAATAAGACTAGGGACGACGAAAATGACCTAAATGTTCATCCAATGACACAAACACACCTATTGGATGCACAAGATTGGTTAGAAACCCTAATTGAACAAGAATAAGCCTAGGGAGGACGAAAATGACCTAAATGTTCATCCAATGAAACAAATGAACTTATTGAATTCACAAGATTTCTTAAAAACCCTAATTGGACAAGAATAAGCCTAGGGAGGACGAAAATGACCTAAATGTTCATCCAATGACACAAATGAACTTATTGGATGCACAAGATTGGTTAAAAACCCTAATTGGACAAGAATAAGCCTTGGGAGGACGAAAATGACCTAAATGTTCATCCAATGACACAAATGAACTTATTGGATGCACAAGATTGGTTAAAAACCCTAATTGGACAAGAATAAGCCCAGGGTGGACGAAAATGACCTAAATGTTCATCCAATGACACAAATGAACTTATTGGATGCACAAGATTGGTTAAAAACCCTAATTGGACAAGAATAAGCCTTGGGAGGACGAAAATGACCTAAATGTTCATCCAATGACACAAATGATCTTATTGGATTCACAAGATTGGTTAAAAACCCTAATTGGACAAGAATAAGCCATGGGTGGACGAAAATGACCTAAATGTTCATCCAATGACTCAAATGAACTTATTGGATGCACAAGATTGGTTAAAAACCCTAATTGGACAAGAATAAGCCTAGGGTGGACGAAAATGACCTAAATGTTCATCCAATGACACAAATGAACTTATTAGATGCACAAGATTGGTTAAAAACCCTAATAGGACAAGAATAAGCCTTGGGAGGACGAAAATGACCTAAATATTCATCCAATGACACAAATGAACTTATTGGATGCACAAGATTTGTTAAAAACCCTAATTGGACAAGAATAAGCCTTGGGAAGACGAAAATGACCTAAATGTTCATCCAATGACACAAATGAACTTATTGGATGCACAAGATTGCTTAAAAACCCTAATTGGACAAGAATAAGCTTAGGGTGGACGAAAATGACCTAAATGTTTATCCAATGACACAAATGAACTTATTGGATGCACAAGATTGGTTAAAAACCCTAATTGGACAAGAATAAGCCTTTGGAGGACGAAAATGACCTAAATGTTCATCCAATGACACAAATGAACTTATTGGATGCACAAGATTGCTTAAAAACCCTAATTGGACAAGAATAAGCCTAGGGAGGACGAAAATGACCTAAATGTTCATCCAATGACACAAATACACCTATTGGATGCACAAGATTGGTTAGAAACCCTAATTGGACAAGAATAAGCCTAGGGAGGACGAAAATGACCTAAATGTTCATCCAATGACACAAATGAACATATTGGATGCACAAGATTGGTTAAAAACCCTAATTGGACAAGAATAAGCCTAGGGTGGACGAACATAACCTAAATGTTTATCCAATGACACAAATGAACTTATTGGATGCACAAGATTTGTTAAAAACCCTAATTGGACATGAATAAGCCTTGGAAGGACGAAAATGACCTAAATGTTCATCGAATGACACAAATGAACTTATTGGATGCACAAGATTGCTTAAAAACGCTAATTGGACAAGAATAAGCCTAAGGTGGACGAAAATGACCTAAATGATTATCCAATGACACAAATGAACTTATTGGATGCACAAGAATTGTTAAAAACCCTAATTGGACAAGAATAAGCCTAGAGAGGACGAAAATGACCTAAATGTTCATCCAATGACACAAATGAACTTATTGGATGCACAAGATTGCTTAAAAACCCTAATTGGACAAGAATAAGCCTAGGGAGGACGAAAATGACCTAAATGATTATCCAATGACACAAATGAACTTATTGGATGCACAAGAGTGGTTAAAAACCCTAATTGGACAAGAATAAGCCTAAGGTCGACGAAAATAACCTAATGTTTATCCAATGACACAAATGAACTTATTGGATGCACAAGATTGGTTAAAAACCCTAATTGGACAAGAATAAGCCTTTGGAGGACGAAAATGACCTAAATGTTCATCCAATGACACAAATGAACTTATTGGATGCACAAGATTGCTTAAAAACCCTAATTGGACAAGAATAAGCCTAGGGAGGACGAAAATGACCTAAATGTTCATCCAATGACACAAATACACCTATTCGATGCACAAGATTGGTTAGAAACCCTAATTGGACAAGAATAAGCCTAGGGAGGACGAAAATGACCTAAATGTTCATCCAATGACACAAATGAACATATTGGATGCACAAGATTGGTTAAAAACCCTAATTGGACAAGAATAAGCCTAGGGTGGACGAAAATAACCTAAATGTTTATCCAATGACACAAATGAACTTATTGGATGCACAAGATTGGTTAAAAACCCTAATTGGACAAGAATAAGCCTAGGGAGGACGAAAATGACCTAAATGATCATCCAATGACACAAACACACCTATTGGATGCACAAGATTGGTTAAAAACCGTAATTAGAGAAGAATATACCTAGGGAGGACGAAAATGACCTAAATATTAATTCAATGACACAAACAAAGTTATTGGATGCACAAGATTGGTTAAAAACCCTAATTGGACAAGAATAAGCCTAGGGAGGACGAAAATGACCTAATTGATCATCCAATGACACAAACACACCTATTTGATGCACAAGATTGGTTAAAAACCCTAATTGGACAAGAATAAGCCTAGGGAGGACGAAAATGATCTAATTGATCATCCAATGACACAAAAACACCTATTAGATGCACAAGATTGGTTTAAAACCCTAGTTGGACAAGAATATGCCTAGGGAGGACGAAAATGACCTAATTGATCATCCAATGACACAAATGAACTTATTGGATGCACAAGATTAGTTAAAAACCCTAATTGGACAAGAATAAGCCTATGGAGGACGAAAATGACCTAATTGATCATCCAATGACACAAACACACCTATTGGAAGCACAAGATTGGTTAAAAACCCTAATTGGACAAGAATATGCCTAGGGAGGACGAAAATGACCTAAATGTTAATCCAACGACAAAAATGTACTTATTGGATGCACAAGATTGGTTAAAAACCCTAATTGGACAAGAATAAGCCTAGGGAGGACGAAAATGACCTAATTGATCATCCAATGACACAAACACACCTATTGGATGCACAAGATTGGTTAAAAACCCTAATTGGACAAGAATATGCCTAGGGAGGACGAAAATGACCTAAATTGATCATCCAATAACACAAACACACCTATTGGATGCACAAGATTGGTTAAAAACCCTACTTGGACAAGAATATGCCTAGGGAGGACAAAAATGACCTAATTGATCATCCAATGACACAAACACACCTATTGGATGCACAAGATTGGTTAAAAACCCTAATTGGACAAGAATATGCCTACGGAGGACGAAAATGACCTAAATATTAATTCAAAGAAACAAACAAACTTATTGGATGCACAAGATTGGTTAAAAACCCTAATTGGACAAGAATAGGCATAGGGAGGACGAAAATGACCTAATTGATCATCCAATGACTCAAACACACCTATTGGATGCACAAGATTGGTTAAAAACTCTAATTGGACAAGAATATGCCTAGCGAGGACAAAAATGACCTAAATATTAATTCAATGACACAAACAAAGTTATTGGATGCACAAGATTGGTTAAAAACCCTAATTGGACAAGAATAAGCCTAGGGAGGACGAAAATGACCTAATTGATCATCCAATGACACAAACACACCTATTGGATGCACAAGTTTGGTTAAAAACCCTAATTGGACTAGAATATGCCTAGGGAGGACGAAAATGACCTAATTGATCATCCAATGACACAAACACACCTATTGGATGCACAAGATCGGTTAAAAACCCTAATTGGACAAGAATAAGCCTAGGGAGGACGAAAATGACCTAAATGTTCATCCAATGACACAAACACACCTATTGGATGCACAAGATTGGTTAAAAACCCTAATTGGACAAGAATAAGCCTAAGGTGGACGAAAATGACCTAAATGTTCATCGAATGACACAAATGAACTTATTGGATGCACAAGATTGGTTAAAAACCCTAATTGGACAAGAATAAGCCTTGGGAGGACGAAAATGACCTAAATGTTCATCCAATGACACAAATGAACTTATTGGATGCACAAGATTGGTTAAAAACCCTAATTGGACAAGAATAAGCCTAGGGTGGACGAAAATGACCTAAATGTTCATCCAATGACACAAATGAACTTATTGGATGCACAAGATTGGTTAAAAACCCTAATTGGACAAGAATAAGCCTATGGAGAACGAAAATGACCTAAATGTTCATCCAATGACACAAACACACCTATTGGATGCACAAGATTGGTTAGAAACCCTAATTGGACAACAATAAGCCTAGGGAGGATGAAAATGACCTAAATGTTCATCTAATGACACAAACACACCTATTGGATGCACAAGATTGGTTAAAAACCCTAATTGCACAAAACTAAGCCTAGGGAGGACGAAAATAACCTAAATGTTCATCCAATGACCCAAATGAACTTATTGGATGCACAAGATTGCTTAAAACCCTAATTGGACAAGAATAAGACTAGGGAGGACGAAAATGACCTAAATGTTCATCCAATGACACAAACACACCTATTGGATGCACAAGATTGGTTAGAAACCCTAATTGAAGAAGAATAAGCCTAGGGAGGACGAAAATGACCTAAATGTTCATCCAATGACACAAATGAACTTATTGGATGCACAAGATTGGTTAAAAACCCTAATTGGACAATAATAAGCCTAGGGAGGACGAAAATGACCTAAATGTTCATCCAATGACACAAATGAACTTATTGGATGCACAAGATTGCTTAAAAACCCTAATTGGACAAGAATAAGCCTAGGGAGGACGAAAATGACCTAAATGTTCATCCAATGACACAAATACACCTATTGGATGCACAAGATTGGTTAGAAACCCTAATTGGACAAGAATAAGCCTAGGGAGGACGAAAATGACCTAAATGTTCATCCAATGACACAAACACACCTATTGGTTGCACAAGATTGGTTAAAAACCCTAATTGGACAAGAATAAGCCTAGGGAGGACGAAAATGACCTAAATGTTCATCCAATGACACAAACACACCTATTGGATGCACAAGATTCGTTAGAAACCCTAATTGGACAACAACAAGCCTAGGGAGGATGAAAATGACCTAAATGTTCTTCCAATGACACAAACACACCTATTGGATACACAAGATTGGTTAAAAACCCTAATTGGACAAGAATAAGCCTAGGGAGGACGAAAATGACCTAAATGTTCATCCAATGAAACAAACACACCTATTGGATGCACAAGATTGGTTAAAAACCCTATTAGGACAAGAATAAGCCTAGGGAGGACGAAAATGACCTAAATGTTCATCCAATGAAACAAACACACCTACTGGATGCACAAGATTCGTTAGAAACTTTAATTGGACAAGAATAAGTCAAGGGAGGACGAAAATGACTTAAATGTTCATCCAATGACACAAACACGCGTATTGGATGCACGAGAATGGTGAAAAACCCTAACTGGACAAGAATAAGCCTAGGGAGGACAAAAATGACCTAAATGTTCAACCAATGACACAAATGAACTTATTGGATGCACAAGATTGGTTAAAAACCCTAATTGGACAAGAATAAGCCTTGGGAGGACGAAAATGACCTAAATGTTCATCCAATGACACAAATGAACTTATTGGATGCACAAGATTGGTTAAAAACCCTAATTGGACAAGAATAAGCCTAGGGAGGACGAAAATGACCTAAATGTTCATCCAATGACACAAATGAACTTATTGGATGCACAAGATTGGTTGAAAACCCTAATTGGACAAGAATAAACCTAGGGAGGACGAAAATGACCTAAATGTTCATCCAATGACACAAATGAACTTATTGGATGCAGAAGATTGGTTAAAAACCCTAATTGGACACGAATAAGCCTAGGGAGGACGAAAATGACCTAAATGTTCGTCCAATGACACAAATGAACTTATTGGATACACAAGATTGTTTAAAAACCCTAATTGGACAAGAATAAGCCTAGGGAGGACGAAAATGACCTAAATGTTCATCCAATAACACAAATGAACTTATTGGATGCACAAGATTGGTTAAAAATCCTAATTGGACAAGAATAAGCATAGGGAGGACGAAAATGACCTAAATGTTCCTACAATGACACAAACCCACATATTGGATGCACAAGATTGCATAAAAACCCTAATTGGACAAGAATAAGACTAGGGAGGACGAAAATGACCTAAATGTTCATCCAATGACACAAATAAACTTATTGTATGCACAAGATTGGTTAAAAACCCTAATTGGACAAGAATAAGCATAGGGAGGACGAAAATGACCTAAATGTTCATCCAATGACACAAACACACATATTGGATGCACAAGATTGCTTAAAACCCTAATTGGACAAGAATAAGACTAGGGAGGACGAAAATGACCTAAATGTTCATCCAATGACACAAATGAACTTATTGGATGCACAATATTGGTTAAAAACCCTAATTGGACAAGAATAAGCCTAGGGAGGACGAAAATGACCTAAATGTTCATCCAATGACACAAATAAACTTATTGGATGCACAAGATTGGTTAAAAACCCTAATTGGACAAGAATAAGCCTAGGGAGGACGAAAATGACCTAAATGTTCATTCAATGACACAAATGAACTTATTGGATGCACAAGATTGTTTAAAAACCCTAATTGGACAAGAATAAGCCTTGGGAGGAAGAAAATGACCTAAATGTTCATCCAATGACAAAAATGAACTTATTGGATGCACAAGATTGGTTAAAAACCCTAATTGGACAAGAATAAGCCTAGGGTGGACGAAAATGACCTAAATGTTTATCCAATGACACAAACACACCTATTGGCTGCACAAGATTCGTTAGAAATCCTAATTGGACAAGAATAAGCCTAGGAAGGACGAAATTGACCTAAATGTGCATCCAATGACACAAACACACACATTGATTGCACAAGAATGCTTAAAACCCTAATTGGAAAAGAATAAGACTAGGGAGGACGAAAATGACCTAAATGTTCATCCAATGACACAAACACACCTATTGAATGCACAAGATTGGTTAAAAACCCTAATTGAACAAGAATAAGCCTTGGAAGGACGAAAATGACTTAAATGTTTATCCAATGACACAAATGAAGTTATTGGATGCACAAGATAGCTTAAAAACCCTAATTGGACAAGAATAAACCTAGGGAGGATGAAAATGACCTAAATGTACATCCAATGATACAAATGAACATATTGGATGCACAATATTGGTTAAAACCCCTAATTGGACAAGAATAAGTCTAGGGAGGATGAAAATGACTTAAATGTTCATCCAATAACACAAACACATCAATTGGATGCACAAGATTGGTTAAAAACCCTAATTGGACAAGAATAAGTCTAGGGAGGATGAAAATGACTTAAATGTTCATCCAATAACACAAACACATCTATTGGATGCACAAGATTGGTTAAAAACCCTATTTGGACAAGAATAAGCCTAGGGAGGACGAAAATGACCTAAATGTTCATCCAATGACACAAATAAACTTATTGGATGCACAAGATTGGTTAAAAACCCTAATTGGACAAGAATAAGCCTAGGGAGGACGAAAATGACCTAAATGTTCATTCAATGACACAAATGAACTTATTGGATGCACAAGATTGTATAAAAACCCTAATTGGACAAGAATAAGCCTTGGGAGGACGAAAATGACCTAAATGTTCATCTAATGACACAAATGAACTTATTGGATGCACAAGATTGGTTAAAAACCCTAATTGGACAAGAATAAGCCTAGGGTGGACGAAAATGACCTAAATGTTCATCCAATGACACAAACACACCTATTGGCTGCACAAGATTCGTTAGAAATCCTAATTCAACAAGAATAAGCCTAGGGAGGACGAAAATGACCTAAATGTGCATCCAATGACACAAACACACACATTGATTGCACAAGAATGCTTAAAACCCTAATTGGAAAAGAATAAGACTAGGGAGGACGAAAATGACCTAAATGTTCATCCAATGACACAAACACACCTATTGAATGCACAAGATTGGTTAAAAACCCTAATTGAACAAGAATAAGCCTTGGGAGGACGAAAATGACTTAAATGTTTATCCAATGACACAAATGAAGTTATTGGATGCACAAGATAGCTTAAAAACCATAATTGGACAAGAATAAACCTAGGGAGGATGAAAATGACCTAAATGTACATCCAATGACACAAATGAACATATTGGATGCACAATATTGGTTAAAACCCGTAATTGGACAAGAATAAGTCTAGGGAGGATGAAAATGACTTAAATGTTCTGCCAATAACACAAACACATCTATTGGATGCACAAGATTGGTTAAAAACCCTAATTGGACAAGAATAAGTCTTGGGAGGACGAAATGACCTAAATGTTTATCCAATGACACAAATGAACTTATTGGATGCACAAGATTGGTCAAAAACCCTAATTGGAAATGAATAAGCCTTTGGAGGATGAAAATGACCTAAATGTTCATCGAATGACACAAATGAACTTATTGGATGCACAAGATTGCTTAAAAATGCTAATTGGACAAGAATAAGCCTAGGGTGGACGAAAATGACCTAAATGTTTATCCAATGACACAAATGAACTTATTGGATGCACAAGAGTTGTTAAAAACCCTAATTGGACAAGAATAAGCCTAGAGAGGACGAAAATGACCTAAATGTTCATCCAATGACACAAATGAACTTATTGGATGCACAAGATTGGTTAAAAACCCTAATTGGACAAGAATAAGCCTAGGGAGGACGAAAAAGACCTAAATGTTCATCCAATGACACAAATGAAGTTATTGGATGCACAAGATTGGTTAAAAACCCTAATTGGACAAGAATAAGACTAGGGAGGACGAAAATGACCTAAATGTTCATCCAATGACACGAATGAACTTATTGGATGCACAAGATTGGTTAAAAACCCTAATTGGACAAGAATAAGCCTAGTGAGGACGAAAATGACCTAAATGTTCATCCAATGACACAAATGAACTTATTGGATGCACATGATTGGTTAAAAACCCTAATTGGACAAGAATAAGCCTAGGGAGGACGAAAATGACCTAATTGTTCATCCAATGACACAAATGAACTTATTGGATGCACAAGATTGGTTAAAAACCCTAATTGGACAAGAATAAGCCTAGGGAGGACGAAAATGACCTAAATGTTCATCCAATGACACAAATGAACTTATTGGATGAACAAGATTGGTTAAAAACCCTAATTGGACAAGAATAAGCCTAGGGAGGACGAAAATGACCTAAATGTTCAACCAATGACACAAATGAACTTATTGGATGCACAAGATTGGTTAAAAACCCTAATTGGACAAGAATAAGCCTAGGGAGGACGAAAATGTCCTAAATGTTCATCCAATGACACAAATGAACTTATTGGATGCACAAGATTGGTTAAAAACCCTAATTGGACAAGAATAAGCCTAGGGTGGACGAAAATGACCTAAATGTTCATCCAATGACACAAATGAACTTATTAGATGCACAAGATTGGTTAAAAACCCTAATTGGACAAGAATAAGCCTTGGGGGACGAAAATGACCTAAATGTTCATCCAATGACACAAATGAACTTATTGGATGCACAAGATTTGTTAAAAACCCTAATTGGACAAGAATAAGCCTTGGGAGGACGAAAATGACCTAAATGTTCATCCAATAAAACAAATGAACTTATTGGATGCACAAGATTGGTTAAAAACCCTAATTGAACAAGAATAAGCCTTGGGAGGACGAAAATGACTTAAATGTTTATCCAATGACACAAATGAAGTTATTGGATGCACAAGATAGCTTAAAAACCATAATTGGACCAGAATAAGCCTAGGGTGAACGAAAATGACCTAAATGTTCATCCAATGACACAAACACACCTATTGGCTGCACAAGATTCGGTAGAAACCCTAATTGGACAAGAATAAGCCTAGGGAGGACGAAATTGACCTAAATGTGCATCCAATGACACAAACACACACATTGATTGCACAAGAATGCTTAAAACCCTAATTGGACAAGAATAAGACTAGGGAGGACGAAAATGACCTAAATGTTCATCCAATGACACAAACACACCTATTGAATGCACAAGATTGGTTAAAAACCCTAATTGGACAAGAATAAGCCTTGGGAGGACGAAAATGACTTAAATGTTATTCCAATGACACAAATGAAGTTAGTGGATGCACAAGATAGCTTAAAAACCCTAATTGGACAAGAATAAACCTAGGGAGGATGAAAATGACCTAAATGTACATCCAATGACACAAATGAACATATTGGATGCACAAGATTGGTTAAAA